>PVIR01000919.1:33435-144569 GCA_004026965.1 Petromus typicus | reverse complement strand
AACATTTTATTCCTATTTCACAATATTTATCAAACATTTTAAAACTCATTTACACCTTCAGATTCTCATACCAGAAAAATATTATATTTACACATCTGTGTCCTATTTATTTCACTTATGAATATGCCCACAAGGTACATCCATTTGAGTATAGATGACTCAACTTATCATTCTTAATGGCTGAGTAGTGCTCCATTTTATTAAAAAAAAAAAAACCCACATCTTCTTTATCCAGTCGCCTGTTGATGGGCATTTGGACTGTTTCCAAATTTTAGCTACCACAAATGGAGCTGCTGGGAACGTGATGCACATATGTCATTGTGTACGATTCCTTTCATTCTTTTGTGTATAGACTATCCCATCATTCTTGCCGCTTCCTAAAGAAGCAATTCTGGAAGTCCTCTTTCATGAGCAGCACTCATGCACGTTGTGGCTGCCTCAATGTCTGGACCTGACTCAAAATGTTTACATTTTGTGGTCATTTTGACTTTGATGAGGAGTCAGGAGTGGCCTGGTGCCAGGTCTGATGAATGAGGTGAGTGAGGTCTCATTGTAATGTTTTTATGAGGCTACTTTTCCTTTGGATGGTGGTCAGCAGCAGTGCTCATCATGTTTTTGATCATGATTTGTAAAGACATGAAAGGGATTTCCAAGATGGCTTCCGAATGTGACGAGAATGATGAGATAAGTGTATTTAAAGTGAGTGGAAGTATTTAGAGGGAATTACTGTAAAAGTATCTTTTACTGTAATACAATCTTTCATTTAAAAATACAGTATTATTTGGTCTGTCCTTGTAGTTTAGATTATCTTTTAAATATAATTTGCACCAGAATTCTTAAAAAAATTATAACCCTATTCTGTAGCCTAATACACTGAGCAACAACCTGGCTAAAATATTAAGGGCTTAGAAAGCACACCTAGGGGACCCCAGATCTGCCCCTTCCCTTTGCAACCTCTCCGCACTGAAGATATTAGGCCAGGATTAGTTTCCAGTCAAAGACACACGTGCTCGGTGGTTTACAGGTTGTCAGGATGGCAGCCTGACTAGTCACTGGGGAAGGCCCAGCCCCTGGGGAGGCCCTTGGGCCCTAGCTCTCCCCTACTAAAGACCACCTGCTCTTAGCTCTGTCATGGCTGAGACCATGAGCACCGGATGACTTGGTATTTATGACTATATAACATAGCAAAAGGACCTGAAGACACATTGTAGGGAATAGCAGAATTAGTGCACTCAATGAGCCAGGTTTAGAAAAGAGAATAAGTGTGTGTACATGTGAAGGCCAGGTCACAGTTAACAAGGCAACTTTGCTCTCTTGCATGTCATTGCTGATGAGCCACTTGCATTATGTAGCTAATATTTGATCTTAGATAATGGTTTCCCAGAGTCATGGTTCCTCTGCTGCAGTGTTTCGTTGCTATATAGACATCACAGCCACATCCCTCACTGAGACTCCAATTGTGACCATGGGCATAGACTGTCTCTATACACTGCTAAAAAGTTAATCAGCAATTCACACTTAGGCCTTGGAATGACTCAGTCTTAACTATAAGCCAAATCAATATGTAAAGCCTGCCCAGAGTGGTTTCAAACTGGCCTCCTGCACCCAGGAGTTTACAATTTAAGTGTACACTTAATTGTTAAGTGCACACTTAAATTGTTTTCAATGTTTCAGCGAGGCTCTTGAAAAGGAAATCATACATTTCCCTAAGATGAAAGTATACCCTTTGGCCAGCTTTTTTTTTTTTTAACTTTGGCCTAAATTCCATTAATTATTTAGCCATTCAATGATCTGCTTAATTGAACTAGGAAAGGAAATAATTATTTAATAAAGCTTGTGAATAATTCGACTCTATTACAACACAAGGGCTGGTACTGGACATTTCCAAAAAGGTTCTACTTTTTAGCAGGTCCTGAGGCATAGTCCTCTGAGGCAGGAATCAACTAGGACAAGTAGGATGGGGCTAGGGATTTAGCTCAGTGGTTCCGGAGCCTCACAAGGACCTGGGTTCGACCCCCAGTAACCACATACCATACTGGGCATGGAGACTCATGCCCAGCAGCAACCAGTACCACATACCACAGTGCCGGGCATGGTGGCTCACGCCTGCAATCCCAGCACTCGGGAGGAAGAGGCAGGAGGATTGCTGTGCTGTGAGTTGGAGGCTGAGCTCAGGGCTAGCCTGAACCACAACGTGAGACCGTGTCTCAAAAAACCTAAAAAAAAAAGAACAAATAGGACACATACAGCAGATAGGACACACAGGAGAAAATCATGACCTCTTGTACAGGTCTTCTAAAAGGAGACTGAAAGGTTAGCTAGAGAGTGAAAGGAGCATGGACATTACAGAGGAACTTTGAAGGCACAGCTAGAGACCAGAGAAAATTTACCACAGTTGGAGATAGAAAGGGCCAGATCACAAGGATCCTTGAAGACCCAGGATGGAATTAAGGGTTTATTCTAGAGGCAGTGAAAGTTTAAGCATGCATGACTGACTCGCTTTATCCTTCAGAACTATCACTCATGTGTTTCTGTAAACGGACTGAATGAGAGAAAACCAGAAGTGAGTCTCCTGAGATGAACTACACCAGAGCTTCAGCCAGGATAGGAGCCCTGGGGCAGGGACTAGGAGTACTACCTAAGGGCCAGGGATTCAGCTCAGTGGTTCTGGTGCTTGTCTTGCAAGCGCAAGGTCTGGAATTTGATCCCTGGTAACCATATACCACAGTGCCGGGCATGGTGGTTCACGCCCACCAGCAATCAGTACCACCTACCACCATGCTGGGGATGGCAACTGACAATCAGTGCCACATACCACCAGGCCGGGCGTGGTGGCCCACGCCTGTAATCCCAGCACTGGGAAGGCACGGGCAGTAGGACTGCTGTGAGTTCAAGGCTTGCCTGGGCTACATAGTGAGCTCAGGGCCAGCCTGAACTCAAGTGAGACCTTGTATCAAAAACCTAAAACAAAAACGAAAAATAGAAACCAGTAGATAAGAATTCTCTCTAAAGATACACAATGAACCTGAAATCTACTATTTTCTCCCAGTCTCCTCCCTAATGGAAGAGGGGATCCCTGTGTGGTTTAAAGACATCTTTTCCTATTTACATGGGTCTTATCCCGCCACCCTAACACACACACATTTTGGAGCATCCTTCAATAGAAAATCTCTTCTGTTTCCAATCTGTCTCTTCTGCTGTCTGTTCCTCATTAGCATGTAAGTAATTTTCCACTCATTAAATAAATGAAAACAACACACACTCCATTTCTTGATTCTGCTAGTCTCTCTCCCCTCCACAACCACAGTTCTTAACATGAGCTGATGCTCTCCTGTTTTCCTTCTCACCTCCTGGTCTTTCTTCAGTTTCAGGGGTTCGAGGTCTGGCTCCTCTGCCCCTTCCATGAACCCTGCTCCCTCCCCTCCCCTCCCTAGGCCTCTATTGTACTGAACACTGGACATTTTCCAGTTCTTGTTTCTTATATCTGTTAAATTCTTGGCTGCATTTCATGATGTTCACAACTCTTTCCTGAATTTTATAGTCTACATGTATCTTTATCTTAGAAAACTAAGTCCTACCAATTTTAGCCCTTAGGTAGTATTCTTTTTTTTTTGGCAATAAAGTCTCAATTTATAGTTCAGGTTGGCCCTCAGCTCAGCCTCAAACTCAGCAATTATCCTGTCTCTGACTCCAAAGTGCTGGGATTACAGGTGTGAGCTACCATGCCTGGCACTGTGGTGTGTGGTACTGATTGCTAATGGGCATGTTACCATACTAGGGATCAGTCTCAGATCTGCACTTACAAGGCAGGCACCAGAACCACTGAGCTAAACCCCTGGCCTTTCTACTGGTTTCTTTTACTTTTCTTTTTAAGTTTGGAAACTACGTGATTTGCTATTAATGAGGAATGGCTGTGTAGGGTCTAAACTTGGGGAAAGGTGGAGAAGGCTTAAAAATAGGAGAGATACCTCATGAGCAAACATAAAAAAGGGGATTACCAGGCAGATTGACTTTGGAAATCATAACATTATGGTCCTACCAATCTGTCCAGTTTTTCATCTCCTTCTTTTATCTTCTTGAAACATTTGTCTACCAGCAGCCTTGCCAAGTCTGGGGAAAAAGGAAGGCATAGAAACACTCATGTTGAGTCGGAACAGATAAGCCCTGCTGGAAAGGCCCCGGGGGACTGCTCCTGCCTGAAACTCCTCTCCTCCCCTCACCGTATACAAATCTCGCTAGTGAGTGAACAGAAGATACTGCATCTGAAAAGAGACAGCATTGGTCGGTGCCTTAGTTACTTTTTGCATTGCTGAAACAAAATACATAATATCTAAAATTAAAGGAAAAAGAGGTTTATTTTTGTCTCACTTTGTAGAGGTTTCAGTTGGTAGTTAGCTGGCTCCAAGGCAGGGTAGCATGGCAGAGGGGGATTCAGAGCAGGCAGGAGACAGCAGGAAACAAGCAACAATTGGCAAGTGACTGCAGCAACCTTTTCTCTGTCTCATATTTTATCTATACCACCAGTGAGTTGCACTCATACCCTTAATCCTATCAGCACAATTTGATGCAATTCCAGCATCGAACGCTTGGTTCCAGCATCACACACCCTAGATCCATTACACACCTAGATCCAGCCACCTCCAAAAAGCCTTACTTACGACTTATGCATAAAGCTTTGGGAGACATCTAAATACAAGCCATCAACTTCTGCCCTACCCTTGCAAAGACTCATGTGCATCCCCTCATGTAAATGGCATTTAGTCCATCTGTAAGAGTGGCCAAAGTCCTAATCATTGCAGCATTCCTGAAAAATCCAAGTCTAAAGTCTCCTCTAGGATTTAAGGCAAACAGCTATGAGCTCCCATGCAAATGAAAAGAAAATTGAATACCTCCAAGGTACAATGTCTTAAGATAGATATTTCCATTCCAAAGAAGGGGACAGGAAGAAGAGAACAAAGCCAGACCAAAATCCAATAGGCAAACATTAAGTCCTGCAGTTCCATATCTAACATACTACGAAATTAGAGGCAAATTGTGATCTCCAAAGGACGTCAGTGGCTCCACTCCTACAGTGCTGCCCATGGTTGCAGCTCTTGCCACTTCTTCCTTGGATCAGCTCTGCTCCTTGCAATTTTCCTCACACAGTCCATGTGCCTGGCTTCTCCAAACTGCTGGGGTCTCCACTGCACGTTGGCCTCACTCTCACAGCTTCACACACTGCCCTCTCTGGCATGCACTGCCTGGCCGCCTGGGCCTTCTTCTGAAGTCTAGGTGGAGCCATGCGGACCCCACGACTCTTGCATTCTGCATGCACTGAAAACCAGCACCACGTGGATGACACCCAGGTCTGCTGCCAGCTAGAGCACTAGCCAGGCTTGCTTCCTTCTTGGCCATGGAGGCTGAGTGCCTGGGAACCAAGTCCCTAGGACGAACAGTGTCCCTGGGCTGCTGCCATTCTGGAGCATGGTACCCTGGGGCTCTCTTCCCAAGGCAGTCTTTCATGTTACAGTTTTGAGGCTGCAAAGGGTAAAGTCCTGCTGGTTCTTGTGATGTCCTCAGACCTTCTCTATATTGTCCTCTTCTGAAACGCTTGTTTTTTCTTACTAGTCTTTTCAGTGACCAGTTTCTTCTCCATTCCATCTTTGCAGGCCACAGTTTCCTGGAGTTTTCTTTCTGGCCAAATTCAAAATCATTCTGCTGAGTTCTTTGCTCCTGATTCTCAACATAGATCTGGCTAACAGCACTCAACAATAGCCATAGCCTCAACATTAGACTGTTTTGAAATTTCTTCTGCAAGATTAATCAGTTGCTGCACTTAATTTTAGTCTCAGCCAAAGTCTCTGGACATGAGAAAAATGGAGACAAACTTTCTGCCAAGGCATAATATACATCATCTGGATTCCAACAGCCAATGCAGTTCTTCTTCCCAGCAAAAACCTCCTGAACTTGGTCTTTAACTAACAGATTTCTATCAACATTCTGGTCTTCTGACCTCTGACCAGAATCTCCCTTCAAGTACATCTTAGAGTTTTTACCCACATTCCTTTATTCGGAGTATCTTCCCATTGGTAGTCAACCCAGCAATGTTTATTATACATCTTCTTGTTGCACATATATGACCCTACATAAGGATACATAGGTAAATAAGAAATGTACCCTATCCTCAAGCAATAACTGTTCCATGTTGGAACTGAGTTATATAAGCAAAGAACAGTCTACTCTAAATGTTATTACAGAACACAAATAATATGCCACTAGAGCACAGAAACGAGTGTAACTAAAATTCAGTTTTGGGCTAAGGATTTAGCTTAATGGTAGAGCGTTTATCTGGCATGCATGAGTCTCTGAGTTCAATTCCTACCACCACAACAAAAAGTAAATACAATAAAAATAAGGTTTTTTTGTGCATGAGTGTCCTTCTTAAGCTGTCTAAGCATTTGTACACAAACTAAAGTATCTGTAAATAAAGTAAGAACTTAGAAAAACATTTAGACAAAGCCAACATCTTTTTTTTAAATAAGGTATTTAAAGATCATGCAATTGATGGAGAAACTTTGCCGTTACTCACAGAGGAGCATCTTCGGGGTACCATGGGATTGAAGCTGGGGCCAGCGCTAAAAATTCAATCACAGGTATGGTAATTTGGCATACTATGTATTGATGGTAGAAGCTTGGGGAATTATGTCTATTTACAAAAGAGTAAATAGTGGTCCTTGTAACACACAAGATAAATCATGTCGCTCTTCTGCCCAAATCCTTGCATAGTTCCCTATTTCCTTTACAGTCGGAAGTCCTATATCATTTGTATTCCTGCAACCTCCGCCTTCGCCCACCTGGCCTCCCCTGCCACTTCCTTTCCTTCCAACCTCTGCTCTTGTTCACCTGCCCCTGGTTTCTCCTGGAGTGCTGCTGGGCACGCTCCGTGCTAGGCCCTTCCCACTGGCTGTTTCCTTCTTCCAGGATGCTCCGCCCTGACATCTTCCTTCTTTTCCCCTCGGCTTCATCGTTGCTCTTGTGTGTCTTCTCACTGAGGCTTCCTCTGATCAGTCTACTTAAAACTATCCACTGCCCAGCCCCCATACACACTCCAGATAGCCCTCTTCCTGTTTTGCTTTTCCCCTAACAGTACTTATCACCTTCAACTACAAATGTCAGCTACTCATTTGTGATGTTCATTATTTATTGTTGATTTCCGTTTACCCCATTAGGATGTAAGCTCCTTGAGAGCAAGGACTTTAATGTTTTGTTAGCTGATGGCTTCCTCGAACATGCAGAACCCATAATAGGTCAAAAATTATTTTCTGCAAAAAATGACCTTACTAAATATAAACTTAAAAAGCAGAAACTAGTTTGTCTAATTTAAGCAGAACTGTACTTATTTACAATATATATTTATTGCAGGAACTGCGGTTTAAGGATGTCCTTCAAAATATGTTTTTTATTTGTCTCAAAATTTTTAGGTAGCGAAATTCCTTCTTTCTAATGTAAATGCTTTAATGTTTCTTTTTATAAAAAATGTTTTTATTTTGGAATAATTTTAAAGACAGTGAAATTTCAAAGATAATGCAGAGAGTTCTTCCAGCTTTCCCCTAAGTTAACATTCCACATACCATGGGACATTTCTCAAAATTAAGAAATTAACACTGGTAAAATTATTTTAAATGATTCTCTCTTTAGTTGAGGATACTATGTATGGTGGCATATGTACAATGACACTTCATGAGATTTCTTCTCAAATGGAGCTGGCTTTGATTTATCACTCATTTTGAGGCTCCTGTCTGACAACACCCACACTTCTCCAGAGCTCTGCCTAGCTGCTGGATCCCAGGTGTCACTTACCGGCACGACAGGACACACCTCCCACAGAAGCTGGGAGACGGCCTCAATTAGCACCGCACACCGTCACACAGGGTAGTCGTAGGGCCCTGGGACTGGGAAGTGAAGCAGCAAAGCTGGAAGCCTCTGAGTAGCAGCTGGAAGGTGAATAGGCAAGAATTCATCACTGGCTGAGAAGACAACGTCTCACCCTCCAAAATGGAGATCGAGGGGAAATCTCTGTGGTAACAGGCACCCCCAAGAACAGAAACTCAGAAGGTAGATCGGAGCTGGGCATACAAGAAAAGGGGTGGGACAAGGACAAAATTCACTGGGATTGGGAAACTCAGACATTTTATCAGAATGGAGCAACTTTCAACTTGAGCTGTGACAATGAGCTCTGGCTTCCATCCAGGGTCCGCGTTGATGCAAAGGCAACTGAAGCCCTGTGCAAGATCCCAAAGCAGTCTGGCTGATGACACCCTGGTGATCTGCGGGGTGAGAAGTTGCCTAGGGAATTTTGGCCTCAGTGAGAAGGACTGGCTTGGCTGCTGGTGGAGGTGTGATGTGATGACTGTGGGATCTCTTGTGGGGCTACAAAAGGGCCAGATGGGCTGAACTTAGAGTGAAATCACTTAGTCCAGCTAAAACATAGCAAAATGGACAGGGAAATTAGAAGTCAGAACCAGCCTGATACCTAGACTTTAAAGCCATAAACATCACGTGATTCTAAGAAAAAGAAAAGCTGACCATGTAATATAACTGTGACCCCCACAACTCTATACTTCACACTGACAGTCACCTCAGTCTTCCCGCCATCTGTGGCTAAACTGGGTTTTGAAAGAATTCACAAACTTAATTACTATAATAATTTTGTCTTCAAAGGTATCTCAGCATGTGGGAAGTATGTTCTACAAGAAAACTCTTTCACTGCCCACCCATACTGGACAAGTGTTGGGTCAACCAGCGGACACATCCCCTCTTTTGGATTTTAATTCCTGGAGTGATACACTGAGCATTCCTTGTTCTCAGGATTAATAATTACTAAAAGAATTGAACAAGATAGTATGAAAAACTAAAAGACCCTCAAGAATCAAGAACAGTCTTCACAAGACCTCCAAAAAAGCCTAAGAATATTAGCAAGGGCATATGAGAGGACAGGATGGAGGTGAGAGAAAGCCGCTCTTCTTAGGCCTGTTGTGGGAGAGGCCCAAACACTCAGCCAGGGCTGCAGTACCCTAGCACCAAGAGACTGAAGAACTGTCCTTGCAAGAAAATACTAATGAGGGAGAGAATCTGCAGACATCAAGAATGCCTCACGCAGATGCTTCTGTGAGGAAGTCTCTGAAGAAGCCAAAAGAGCTGAAAGTGAAATATAATTATAATATAATTTCACTTATATCCTGTCCCCGACTCCTGACAGAGACAAAGGCCAGAGTGGTAGGAGGCAGAAGAGCAGGGAGAGGAACAAACAGAGAATGGAAAAGCTGGCCCTGGACCTCTGTGGTTCTCCTCACTGGAGCCTCCCATTTCAAGCCATCCAGGGAACAGAGAAAGCCTAAACCTTCAGGTTCGGAGCTTGGGGCTGTGTCACTCAGGAGTGGCTGTTTTACTTCTCAATGGAAGCTATGTTATGAATGGAGAACTCTTTGTATGACAGCGAGATGAAAACTCATAGTTTTCACCCCAAAGAGGTAACTTCGCAAAACAAGTGTGACGTGGCAGGAGGGAGGGGAGGAGGAAAGCCTCTTCCTGTCTGTGGAGTCCCACTCTTGCAACTTAAGGTCTCACAGAATGGTTCTGAAGGGGTAACGCAAGAATGATCGCTCAGGGAGGGGACTGGCCGACAGGGTACGGGGGAGACTTTGTACTATACACCTCCATTGATGTTTTGAATTTTTAACCATGAGGATATGTTTATGCTTTAATTTTCTGGTCATTTAAAATGAACAAACTGTAGCAGGCAACCTGTCCCACGGCTCCCCATTGTCCCTCCCCCTGGAATTCTTGCCCTGATGGAATCCCCTCCCCTTGAGGGTGGGTGGACTGATTTTGTTTTTTCTACTACACGGACCGTGAAGGATGATGGGAGGTCCCTTCTGTGGTTCTGACATGGCCCTCGGACACCCTGGGTGGCTTATCTGGGGAAGCCAGCCTCCTTGCCAGGGAGCCCTGTGGCACGGTGCACGTGGTAACTTGGCAGTGAATCTTTGGAAGCCTGCCATCAGCCGCTTGTCGTGTCGGTCAGGTGGGGAAAGGTGCTCAGGAGAAACCTGATCCCAACGGCAAACAGCTCTTTGCTCTCAGTCTCCCTCCAATCACATACACTGGGATGAATAAGTGCATGATGTTTTTAGTCACTAAATTTTGGAGCAATCTTTCACAGCAACAGAAAACTAAAATAAATCGTATTTAACAAACACAAATAGTGTGCTGCCCACCTGTCCTTTTGACTTAGTAAGTGGGCTTGTAAGGTCATTTTCCCACAAACCTTGCTGGCTTATTTGAGCTTTGCTTTGAAGACCTCTGGGTTTACTATGAAGACCTCGGGTTTTGTTTTGTTTTTTTTTTTCCTAACATAAAAGTGTATTAAACCAACAAATGCACTTGGGAATGATAAATTTACTCCTAGTTCCCTTGCTAAGAGACAGACAGAGGGGGGAAATAATCCCCCCCTTTTCAAAATTTTATATAGCATAATATAACAATAATCTGGTGAATAACAAATGTTAAAAGTGCTGGGATTACAGGCATGAGCCACCACGCCCGGCACTGTGGTATGTGGTATTATTCAAAAATAACTTGAAAAAATAACTTAAAAATGGCTCATTTTCTATTTGTCCCCTTTTCTTTACCCAATCTTCAGTGTACTGAAGAAATTCAGTCATATGACCTTTTACCTGCTCTAATTCCCAACATTCAGGAGGCTCATAAAATGTCCAGTGTAAGCTAGCAGATGCGGTGTTAGGGGAAACAAAGCAAAGCTTCATTAATATTTTTAGTGGCAAAGGGGTCATATGGCTCAGTCCATATAACCACTTCAATTTCTTATTCCTGCTAAATGAGTCAGTTGAGTTGGTCACTGATTGATTCAAACAGATGTGTCTCGATGTTGCTGTCAGGAAAAGGTTCTGATATTCCTTCCTGGCATGTACTATAGAAAAAGGCAATGTGTTTAATTTTAGATCCACACATTAGAAGGAGAAGAAAGAGAAGGAGGAACAAGAGGGCAAAGGAAGCATGTAAGGAAGGTTCCCCGGCTCTCATGAGTTTTCACTGGAAAAGGAGGAGACTGAAATTACTGTACTTGTCCAAACCCAGATTGCTTCCTTTGTAGGTTAAAGATTCCCAATATCTTTTCACAAAATAGCCACTTCAATAGCACAGGTAATATTGGGAGATGAAAATTGGACTTATATTATCACATACAAATAGTTTTAAACTTTACATTCTATTTTAGTCTTAAGTATGTTCTGTACTCTCTATGAGAATAAAACAAAATACAAACAGCAAAAGCTACTCAAAAAATCTCTTTTGTTTGGAAACTAGTTGTTTGATAAATAGCGTATTGGAACTTATGAAATATTATGTTTTGATTTATTAAATGTGCAATGACAAAGCACAATGCAAGTATTTCCTCTATGTACATGTTACAGCTACTAAAATGAAATAATAGAATTTTAATTTTAAAACTTCATTTGAAGTGGTCTTATAGAACAAGTATTTTGTAAACTGAATCAAATTAAATGTCTAAATCCAAAAAACAGTGTACAGGAAACACAGAACCAAAGAACATGTAAAACAATTGTGAAAATAGCAAATCAAGATTGTGGGAAACTATCTGATAGAAATGAACTGATTTCCTTCATAAATAAATAGTGATGAAAAAAGAAAACCTATTGATTGGAAGGTACTTAAGATTCTAGTCATTCAGATGTAAAAATTTGGTTATAGCAATTACAATTGTACATTGTGAGCATAAATTTTCTCAACTGTTTCACTTTTTCTTTTACAACGTGTCTGAATAAGAATAAATAATTTCTATATTCATATCAGGTGATTTGATTTTTTGAACTTTTAGTAATAAAATGTATATAATACAAAATTTTTAATGTCCAATCATTTTAAAGTGCATTAGTTAAAAAATGAGAATAAAAATAAAAATAAAAGTGAGAATGACACATTATGTGCAGGTACAAATTCTCACTGATGAATGTGATTGTAATGTATACTTAATATATACCAATAAACTCAACAAAAGGGAAAAAGCAAAGTACATCAATTATATAAACAATGCTGTGCAGTCATCATGACCACATCCAGAACTTTTGTATCTGAATGACTGTGCGTTGGTTCCCTCACTCTGATGGTGCAGAGCGACACGTGTTACTTTGACTCAGAGGACGGATGGCTGTATATGTGGGGCCTTTGTCTCATAGCTGAGGAGCAACACCGGATAGGGAGAACCTACCCAACTTTTTTTTTTTTTTTTTGAGACAGGGTCTCACTTTGTGGTTCAGGCTGGCCCTGAGCTCAGCCTCAAATTCACAACACAGCAATCCTCCTGCCTCTGCCTCCCAAGTGCTGGGATTACAGGCGTGAGCCACCACACCCGGCACTGTGGTATGTGGTACTGATTGCTGATGGGGTGAGTCTCCACACCCAGTATTGTATGTGGTTACCGAGGATCGAACCTGGGCCCTTGCGCTTGCAAGACAGGTGCTGGAACCACTGAGCTAAATCCCCAGCCCACCCATCCATCTTATAGCAAGCAGTGAACAAGCTTGCGCTTTGTCCTGGAGTGAGCGTGGGTATAGAAGGGTGGGAAAGAGAAGATACCTCAGTCCTTAAAGTCAACAGCTACATACCAAGCCTGAAAAATAGCCCTGGGAAAAGAACCCCAGGGTCTTACGGATTTTGCCCACACAGAAAGACATTTAAGAATGAAAGAGACCCAAGGGGTATGACTTCCCCAACTGTAATGTGACACTGATCAGCTTCTAAAACTCTTGGGTTTGGGGGGCTGTAGGCAAGTCCTTGAGGGTCTCAGTGAAACAGGTCTGGTCAGGACTTGACCCACATTGAAGCTAGATTTTGAGTACATGTGGTTCACTGTGCTTTTCACTTTATTTTTGTTATTTAGTGGAAATTTTATACCATAGAAGTTTTATAAAATCTCTTTATTAAAGAATTATATCACAGGGCCAGGGAGTTAGCTCAGTGGTTCCGGCGCCTGCCTTGCAAGCACAAGGGCCCAGGTTGGCTCCCCGGTAACCACACGCAATACTGGGTGTGGAGACTCACGTCCAGCAGCAACCAGTACCACACCAGTGCAGGGCGTGGTGGCTCACACCTATAATCCCAGCACTCGGGAGGCAGAGGCAGGAGGATTGCTGTGATATGAGTTTGAGGCTGAGCTCAGGGCCAGCCTGAACTACAAAGCGAGACCCTGTCTCAAAAAACTTAAAAAAAAAAAAAACACCTAAAAAAGAATTATATCATATATGTGGGAATAACAGTGTTCTTTAAAACATAATATATTTTAAATACATAGTGGCCTTTTTTCTCCCAGTACTAAAGATTAAACTCAAGATCTTGTGCTTGCCAGGCAGGTGCAGAACCACTGAGCTACATCCCTAGCCCCATATTGGCAATTTAAATATCATGTAAGGAATGCTTTCTTCAGTTCACTAGCATTAAAAATGTACTACAAGAGGCTGGGGATTTAGCTCAGTGGTTCTAGCGCCTGTCTTGCAAGCGCAAGGACCGGGCTCAATCCCCGGTAACCACATGCATATTGGGTGTGGAGACTCACACCCAGCAGCAATCAGCACCACATACCACAGTGCCGGGCGTGGTGGCTCACGCCTGTAATCCCAGCACTCGGGAGGCAGAGGCAGGAGGATTGTGATGTGAGTTGGAGGCTGAGCTCAGGGCCAGCCTGAACCACAAAGCGAGACCCTGTCTGAAAAAAAAGTACTGCAAGGGCTAAGGATTTAGCCCAGTGGTGCTGCACCTGCCTGGCAAGTACAAGGTCCTGAGTTCAATCCAGTACCAGGAAAAAAAAAAAAAAAAAGAGCAAATAGATTAAAATATACTTCAATAAAATGTGACTTCTTATCATGGTAAATAGAGACCCTCTTATTACCTTACAGACATAAGAAAGGTCTGTTTTATAGTGCTGTAGTCACTTCATTATATTTACCTTGCTTTTCCTCTGGAAGATGAATTCCTCTTTTGATAAAGTGATGCAAGGTCCAAGGTCTACAGTGTGCCTGACAATAGGATGTCACTGGGCAGCTGGCAGAAACCTTGAGGATGCCACTGTTTTTACACTTATGAAATTAAACTAATCACTGCAGTTCTTATTGCCATTTGAACAAATGAAATATGATTTTTAAAATATGACACTTTAAATATATATATTGTTAATGTATTACAGTAAAAGCCACAGTGCTGCTAATTCTCCTCAAAATACTTCTTTCACACACAAAAAATCCACTTCCTTCACTTTCAACACTCTTATCCTTTCCTTCTTGCCATGTCTGACGGAGCTGGAAGTTGTTGCTACCTACATCCAGGAAAGCATTCAAAATATTTATTTTCCTGTTCATTTCGACCTTGAGAAAGAGCCAGAAGTCTCATAACGACAGATCTGGTGAATAAAGACACACCTTTTTTATTTGACAGAAGTTGCCATAAGTGTTTGCTGAATGAAGGGTGATCATAAAATATGGTAAATATTGACATTTATATATGTGTTACAGTAAAAAGCAAGTTGCCATTAATCATACTTGAAATACTCAGAACACTCCCTCTTGCTTAGAAAACTCTTATCCTATATTTTTGGCAATGTGACCTTTACTGTAATAAGTTTTCAGAAATATGGACATTTACCATATCTTTTAGCCATTCCTATATGCATCATATTGGGTCTCTTTTGAGTAATCTACAGCTTCTTAGAAATAATTAGGAAAGCATCAGTTCTTCAGTCTTGATATTCAACAATTCAGCCACCCAATAAATATTTACTAAGAACCAATTAACAAGGCTGCGTCCTTTGAGTTGGGATGAAAGGCAAATTATGTAGATCCCATTTTCCCGGACCATATAGTATAACAGATTAGGTGATCAGTGTTTTGTAAGCAATAATGATTGTGTGTGTGTGTGTGTGTGTGTGTGTGTGTGTGTGTGTGTGTGTCTATCTGGGTGTGTGTGTCTGGGTGTCTATCTGAGTGTGTTACCCAAGCCAAGTTTCAGGGGAAAGAAAGTAAATATCAGGTATCTAGCAGGCAGAATTTAGTCTTGTGTTATTAACCAGACTAAGATTGAACTGTGCCCCCAAGTGCTCTGGGCATAGACTAGAAGCCAGCCAGCTGCTCTCTGGACAGAGCAGACAGTGGAACCCTGGACACTTTTTTGTCCTTCTCTGTTGGTCAGGCTGATGATTTGCTGAATGGTTGACCTGTCCTGTGACATTTGTACAAGTAATTCAACAAGTTCTATGGGCGAAGCACAGTGTTTGCTGTGGTTGTTTCAAATGCAGTGCTGTGCTTTGCTTTGATAATAGAACTCTGCCGCAGTTTTCTTTTACAAAACAGAGATTACAAGTGTTTAGAGAAAGCACTGGTGTAACTTGATAAATATGAGTTGAAAACAGTTTTTTGATGTTTTCAAGACTTTGATTGCAGTCCTCTATTAGAGTCACATTTTCTTCTCAGCTACGTACTCATTTCTGTCTCCAACACCAAGTAAATAGAAACCCTTTCATTCAAAATGGCAGAAAGAACTTTTGTCTTTTTTTTTTTTTCCTTATGAATGATCAGGTAATTAATCGTTGAGACTGAAATTACTGTCATAATCTAACAGTTGGCTCAGAATCCTTTAGCTTTTCTTAAATCATCAAATTGGCTGGTTGTGCTTTATGGTAACACCCGTGACCTGTCGCTAAAATCGCTCATTTATTGAGCAAGTGAATTAATAAAGATTCACAGAGCAAGGAGCAGAATGCATCAGCCCACAGCTGGCCGTTTAGGTTGTACAGATATGACAGGGACATCAGCAACTCCAAAGGACAATTCTGAACGGAGCAAAAAAGCAATGCTTTTAGTCCTGGATGATCTGGGGGATAGTTTTATTTTAATCTGATGATTCCTTTCATAATAAAGGCGTAACAAATCACTGCTTGCTAGTCTATTCACACCAAAGTCTGGAGGCAAATGCCATGCACAGTAAGTATGCTAAGCATTTCTGCTTCCTTTAAAAACAAGTTTCCCCTTTATTTATTGGTCTGCTTTTGCAGTACCTTTAACCTTTATTGTCTATGGGGAACTGGTTCCCTTAATATCCACAGGAATCTCCAAGATGTCATAATCCACGATGCTAAAATTCCTGATATGCTGGGTGTGGCGGTGCAGGCCTATAATTGGAGAACTCAGGAGACTGAGGCAGGACTAAAACCACAAATTTGAGGCCAGCCTGGACTACATAATTAGTTCAAGTTGAGCCTAAACTACATAGCAAGACCTTGTCTCAAAACAATAAAACTAAAGTCTCTGATATAAGTGACATAGTGTTTGTATGCACACAATCTCTTTTACCCTTTAAATCACTTCATTTACTTATAAAATGTAATACAATGTAAATGTCATATTTATCGTTATTCTATTGCATGGTTTAGAGAATAATGACAAAGAAAAAGACTACACATGTTCAATGTAGGTGAAATTTTTGGTTTTTTACAAACATTTTTGATCCACAGTTGGTTGAATCCACAGATGCACAGTCCATGGATACAGAGGGCTGGCTATAGTTCATTCAATTATCTTATTTGAAGGTGGTGCATCAGTTAGGATGTCCTACTGTCGAATAGTGAGAGAAAACCCAATGAAAACTACCTTAAACCAGAAAGAAAACTGGTTTGTCCGGTGCCCCAAAAGCCTAGGGACTTCAGGCAAGGCTTAATGTAATGGTTTCAGTGTGTCACCAAGGATGCAGTTTCTCTTAGTGCTGTGTTTAACTTCATCTTCAGTGTAAAGAAAGGACTTCCAAGAAGCCCAGGGGACACCCCCACCCCTTCAGGCTGCTTCCTTTATAAAGAAATGTCCTTTCTATTTGTTTACTTTTGCAGTAGTGGACATCACATCAAGACCCTCAAGCCTGGGATCATACAATGCTTGTCGCAGTGTTGACTCAAGGGGCTGAGAGGAAGCACACAGGGCTCTTCCGACACACTCAAAGTCCTGGGAGTCACTCTGCCTTAGTGGGTCTTTTGGACCTTGTGTCCTAATTGCTGTAGCCAAGAAAATCAGATACAATGATTGCTCCATCCCTCAAGCCTAAAATGTTCTTAAAACATTTTTTTTTTAAAGCCCCGTTGTTTGCTTTTCATTTGTAACATCTCCTCTCACCTTTCTGGTTGTTAACAGTTTAAATGTAGCAACTATCATCTCTACATTCTGTGCACTACTTTAAAGCTTCCAAAACAGCAGATGCTTAACAAATGAAATCGAGTGATTGAATAATTTGAAATAATTGTAATGATCATGTTATGATGATCATGGGAGTTTTTTTGTTGTTGTTGTTTTGTTTTTAGACAAAGTCTCACATTTTTGTAGTTTAGGCTGGCCCTGAGCTCAGCCTCAAACTCATATCAATTTTCCTGCCTCTGCCTCCTGAGTGGTGGGTTTATAGGCATGAGCCACCACACCTGGCATTGTGGTATGTGGTTACCAGGGATTGAACTCAGGACCTTGTGCTTGTATGGTTCCTTATCTAGTATCCCAAGGACCTCTGTAAAGCAATACATTGGATGATGTACACCTGTAGGATGGTGGGTGTTCCTAGTCTTTCCAGGGCCTCTCTCCACCCACCTCGGTCATGCTTGGTACCCAAGTTGCCGTCTCCAGAAGACCACATTGAACAGCCTCCCTCACCTCTGACTCCTACTCAGCTCAGCCAGTGGGAGCCAGAAAGAGGTCAAAGGGCAGGAAAAAGAGAGGGAGAAGAGTATGGACCCTTCCTGCTTTCTTCCTAGAGGCAATAGCTGTGCCAGGCATCTCTCTCTCTCTCTCTCTCTCTCTCTCTCTCTCTTTGGTAGCTTGGGCTACACTCTGCCGAAGTCCTAGTTCTGGGAAACTGGTTCCTTTCCTGGTTATCTCAGGTGAGGGATGAGGAGGCTCTCTGCCATTGCTGGCCGTGTTGGTTTCCCTTAGTCCGCACCCTTGAGTAGTTGGTCCTTTACTATCTTCTCAAGTAGCTCATTTGAATATGCTATGTATCTATTGCTGGGATCCTGACTCAAAACCACACTACTGGAAAACCCAACTCATTTGTGACTATTTTTAAGTCACAATTGGAATTTATTGAATCACATAACTGAAAAATACAGGCATATGGCTTCAGGCCAGTGCAGTTGCTCAGATGATGTCAATAAAAGCATTAGAACTGGAAGGGGTTTTATTAACCAGAGAGTCACCTTAATTATAACATAATTAAGTCTATGTACAGGAAGGAAAGGAAGTTGGGTTTTTTAAATCCCATTTTGTAAGTAAGTGACATTAAATGGGCATGTTATTGGCCCACTTGGTTCTGAATCTTATCTTAGCACTGTATAAATATTTAAGATAAATAAATGAGAACCTTCAGAGACAAAAAGCAAAAGTTAAATTAATGCTGTGGGAAAAACTAAAGAAAAAATTGAATGGTCAATCATTTACATCTTTGCACATCATGAACTTTATTATCTTTTATTCCTCCAGGTAACTAACACACTTTGTACTGAATAAGTGTTCAGTAAATGGAAAGTGATGGAAATTCCAAACCAGCTCTTTTATTCATGTGATGCTGGCGATAGTACAACAACTGCTATATCTCTGTGTTTCCATTTGCTCACCTGCTCCTTGATCTGAATTCATATGATGGCGAGAGTAAGGAAGACAAAAGTGAATCAATGGCTGCTTTATAGGAACCAAGGACAACAAACTGTATGCTAGTTTTGATTGTTTAAAATTAATCTTTTGCTGAATACGCTTTGTTTTTTCTTTCCTTTTGGACATGAGATCATTTACTGAAGAACATGGACAATCCATGCAGATTTCACTAGTGTGAAATTTAGTATCTGGACATGGGCCTAGATGATCTTCCTCTCTATTCTATCACAAAGAAGTAGTTTGTTGTAATTTTAAGCAAATTTGTAGGATAAATGATAAAATTAGTAAGAACCTTATTATAAATAATTCTTTTGCATTCACTGTAACATATCACTTAAAGGATTTTTTTTAATTTTAGTCCATCCAGTAGAAAGTAATAAAATTGCTTTTTTTTTTTTGTACCAGGGATCAAACTTGCACTTGTAAGGGAGGCTCTGGAACCACAGAGCTAAATCCTTGGCCCAACTTTTTCTTTATTTTTAAATTTTTAAATTTTTATTTGTATTTGTTTGCAGTACATAATTCATTGTGAAAAGTTAGTACATGTACATAACACAACTTAATCTTTTTCACCCCTTCTCCCTCCTTTTCCTCCCTCTCTCCACCTCTTGATTCCCTCTTCTTTTTGCAAAAGATGTACCATATTTCTAATGGGGCCACAATGCTTTGGTAGCATAAAGTATGCTTAAAATGCTTCCATTGTCTTAAGCACTTTGAGTTGTTTTACCTTGTGAAAAATGGACAATTGTCCCATTATTTTTATGAAATTTAACACACAGTTGATTTGTCTCCTACAAAAAAACAAAAAAAAAAACAAAAAAAAAACATCTTTACACTTTCTAAATTTGGAAATAAATCATCTTTTTAAAAACTCTCTTGTATATCTTTACTTTTGGTTGTGTCTCCTTTGTTCCATGCTATGCCAAGGACAGCAGCTTTTTCATTATTGTAGCATCAACAGGTATAACAAGCAAGAAAATGCAACCACAAATATTGCAAAGCATTTGTTGTCCAAGTAAAATAAGACCACTGGAACCAAGTAATACTACTGCCCTTCTGAATATAGCAACAAAGCCAAGTAAGCTTTCTTTTTTTTTTACGTTTTTTTGAGACAAGGTCTTGCTTTGTAGTCCAGGCTGGCCCTGAGCTCAGCCTCCAGCTCACATCACAGCAATCCTTCTGCCTCTGCCTCCCAAGTGCTGAGATGACAGGCGTGAGCCACCACGCCCGGCACTGTGGTATGTGGTACTGGTTGCTGCTGGGCGTGAGTCTTCACGCCCAGTATTGTATGTAGTTACAGAGGATCGAACCTGGATCCTGGCACTTGCAAGACAGGTGCCAGAACCACTGAGCTAAATCCCCGGCCCCAAGTAGGCTTTCTTGAAGCCATAACTTCAAGGGGCATGAGAAGTCACCAAAGACATTTTAGCTTCCGACTCAAGAACACCTGAGTACAACCACTTTGCTGTCTGAAGTACCTAAACAACGTGTGTCAGTTCATTGGTGTTACTATAACAAATGTTCTAGACAAGTAGCTTATAGAGAACAGAAATTGGTTTTACACAGTTCTGAAATCTGAGAAGTCTAAGATCAAGGCAAAAAAAGATTCGAAGTCTGCCAAGGGCTCTACCTTTGCTTTCAGGATGGTGTTGTCTTGCTGTTCCCTTACTGAAGGAAGGGTGAAGGAACAAACAAGGGTCAACTGTCTCCCTCGAACTCGCTTCTAACAGCTCCACTCCCACCATGAGTGCAGAGCCCTATGGCCTAATCACCTCCCTAGGACCCCATCTTTTCTTTGGAGGTTAAGTTCAACACAGGAATTTTTGGCAGAAATTACACCTAGAGGTGCTACCGTGACAATATCTAGTTTGATGAGCTAATGTTCTAAACAGTGAAAACCCTTACAGACAATCTCGCCATATTTTTCCTGTCTACAAACACTTTTTGCAGCTAAAATGGGAAAAACTAAAACGAGAAAACCCAACAAGGAAGAACATAAACAAACAAAGCAAACATTCCTCTTTGCGTGTGTGTGTGTGTGTGTGTGTGTGTGTGTGTGTGTGTGTGGCTTTTATCACTTCTCAGTCAGAGCGTCCGGCAGTTGTCATCTGTGAAAGAAGTCCTAAAATTGGAGCCTGTGGAGACGGGAAATGAGCGGCACCTCTGAGGGGAACACACAGGCCCCACTGCCGACTGCTCACCTCTTTCTATGAAGCTCCAAGACATTTGAATCCCACACCGATTCCTCCAGAGCATTTAGAAACGAGACGTTTCCCACACGATCTGGGTGGTGCTGAGCTGCCCCTCCCCCTGCCTGAGCGGAAGTAGGCTGAGTGGTGGAAAGGACCGGAGGGTGCCGAGCCTGCCCCAGGGAGCGCGTCCACCCCAGAGGAAGGAAGCTTTGGAACCCGCCATCCCTCAAGAGCTCGCTTTTTTCGCGTGGCCAGTCCAGACAGGTTTGTCCATTCCCGGCAGAATGACGTGTTCCCTATTCTTTCACATTTCTCTAGCTTTGAACACTGTCCTGGCACTGGCACACCCCGGTCTGCTATGTTTGGACTGAGGCCAGGTGTGATGACCCAGGTAGTGCGGCTGCCGCCAGCAGCCAGCAGGTGGGACGTGGGGGAGCACCAAGGAGCTCCAGCTCCTGCTGCTGGCACCATGGCTAGGGAAGGAGACCTCTCATCTTTATCGCAGTGGCTGCTGGTTCTCACATTTTGTTTTTCAAATTTAAATTGTATAGTTTGAAAAATTCAGGTGTATGTTCAAGTAAAAACACCTCTATTCCAGTCCTGGCCTGTGGTCACAAAATGTTTCTTGTAACAAACAAAAATGTACCTCTGTTCTTTCTTCAAGCTCCCTTTGTATTGAAAGGCCATCAATTGCTATAACAAAGTAGCTAGCATAGCCTACTTAGGTAGTAAAGAAAGTTTTATTTGGCTCTAAGTTTCAGAGGCTCCAGGTTTGTGCTACACTGCGGGGATGGAGAAAATTCGGCTCTCAGTTAAGGGTGGGTGGCAGCTCATGGTGGGAGCATGTACCACAGCGAGTGGTCAGGTCACAAACCAGGGGAAGAGGAAGACAGATCTGAGCCTCATAATCCCTTTCCAGAGTAGAGGCCCAATGACCTAAGGAATTTACACAGTCCCCACCCCATAAGCAAGTCTTTAATTTTACACTAGTGAGAGACAGTCAATCTCCAAACAGTATCACCTTTCCATGAAAATATTAATAGGCTATATTTAATTTTTGGCATAATAAAATATTTAGACATATTTCACAGTAGTACCTATAGAACTTCCTTTTAAAGCCATACCATATTGCATTATGTTTATCTACTATGGTTTATTTAACCAATCCCCTTGCTGATGGACTTTTTTGGGATCTTTTCATTTTTTGGTCATAAAAATAATAATTTGGGGGTCATAAATATATAGTTTCATAAATATGTGTGCATATCTGTAGGACAGATAGACTGGGTCTTGAGGAAAAGACAGGAGATACCCAAAATGGTGAATTTCATATTTCTTTCTTTTAGGTTTTTTGAGACAGGGTCTCACTTTGTAGTTCAGGCTGGCCCTGAACTCAGCCTCAAACTCACATCACAACAATCCTCCTGCCTCTGCCTCCCAAGTGCTGGGATCACAGGCGTGAGCCACCACGCCTGGCACTGTGGTATGTGGTGCTGGTTACTGTTGGGCATGAGTCTCCACACGCCCAGTATGGTATGTGGTTACCAAGGATTGAACCCGGGCCCTTGCACTTGCAAGAACCACTGAGATAACTCCCCGGCCCATGAATTTCATATTTCTTTAACATTTGCTCCTTTAGATTTGTTGTGGTTTGGGTCTAATGTCCCCCAAAGCCTCAGGCAGTGGCTGAATCTAGAGTGTATGACTAATTCATGGTGGGGCTCGGCCCAAGGCACTAGGGTGAAGAGTATGAGTGTAACTCCCCGTAAGTAGTCTTAATAAAATAAAAGGGCAAAAAGATGCTGTTAAATTCCCTGGTTATCTTTGCTACTTTCTGGCCTACAGAGAATATCATCAAGGGCCTGGAAGTCTCCTAGAAGGCAGTAATAGGTGAGAGAAAGAAAAATTGAACAAAAGACAGACACGGGAGACCTGAGGGAAGATGCTGGGTCCCTGGCTGATATAAGCTGCTCTGGGCAGTGAAGACAAAAGGCACCAAGGACCCTGAGTGTTTATCCATAAAAAGCATGCGGGGGAGGGACAGGGATGCTTTGGGACACCTGGTGATAGCCGCTATCACAGCAGGACTATAAAAGAGAGCAAAGGAGTAATTAGAGAGGGAAAGAATTTAGTTGGTGTCAAGCTGACCTTGGCTGAAGGTAACTCAGCAAGGCCCTGTTCTCCACAGACTAGGCCTCAAGACCAGAGGAGCTAAACTAACACAGATCTCTACTCGGAGTCCTGGCCTAAAGGTTTTAAGTCATGACTGCCTGTACTTCCCCTCAGCTCCACAGAAGTTATAATTACTTCTAGGTTACTTACAAATTTGTGAAAGTTCATTATCTGGATCTCAGACACAAGCTATTGGCAGAAATAAAATCGGGTCAAAAGAGAAGGTCTGAGTTATCACCTTTTAGTAATAAGTTAAGAGGCATTATGACTCATTTGCAACAAGAAAATGATGTGAAGATCTGCTTATTTTATAGGTAGCTAAAGTTACCAAGAAAAATTACATGTCATTCATGAGTTTGGACTGGATCTTGAGCAGAAAAAGGACAATATTAGGACAAGTGATGAAATTTTAATAAAGCTTGCAGACTGCCTAGCAATGCTGCATTAATGATAATTTTCTGTTTTGAAATGGTTCTGCATTTACATGGGTTAGCATTTGTAGAAGCTAGGTAAAGAACATACAGGAATTCTTCGTACTATTTTTTGCAACTTTTTAATAAGTCTGAAAATATTTCAAAAGGAAAACTGGAAGCAAAGCTTAATTTTAAAAACCACACATGTTTACATATCACATTGCTTCTTTTGTGAGAAACTGAAAGATCAAAATGGATGGCAGATATTGGGAAGGAGGAAGAAACTGTTCAAATGGGAAAGGGATTAAGAGAGAAGTGAGGAGGAAATGAAAGAAGGAAAAAGGAAAATAGAAGGGAAAATGGAAACAAAGCTTTTATAAATAGAGAGGAGAAGAAGAGGTGAAAGGAAAGGAAGGGAAGTGAATGGGGGGAAAAGAGGAATCAAGATATATTACGTGCATGTACAAATTCTCTATGATCTTTGTGTGTAGCAGAATCAGGTGTTTACCTGGGTACACAGTATAGATAAAAAGAGGTAGGTTAATCTCCCATTAACTTAATTAACCCAAGCTGTTGTAACTTGAGGGTCCATTTTATATAAAAATGTACTGATCTAATTAATTTTAAAATAGCAGGTGCATCTAAACACAATCAAAGAAAATAATATTTAATTTAAAAAGATACCAGAGCTGAGCAAAATTCACCTTTTGTAATTATTGGTTTGACTATTCTTGAAGAATAGACAACCAAACTTCTTTGATTAGTCATGCGTAGGATTATTCAGGCATTTTTATAAAAGCACATTCTAAACTTTCAGTGCTTATTTTATTACTCAAAGTTGAAAGTCAGAATAATTACTGCACATAAAAGCATTTAAGAAGTTCTGTCTGTCCTGGTAGCAACAGGAATAGACCTCTGCTGCAGACTGTTTCATGATAACAACTGGAGGCTACACAGGTTGTCAATTTCTGGGGTGGAAAATGGATAGAAACTTTTCTTCTGGCAGATGGAAAAATGAAGATTCCTCAAATTCCTTTCCTTAAGAAGTACAGCTAGGGAAAGTACCTAGTACTTTTTTGCTATTTGTTCTGAAATATACCACTTCAAATGTAGTGAGTTTACCAAGGGAAGGGGAAACTGAACAATTTAGAAACAATATATGGAATAAAAACAAAACAAAGAATAATTAGAGTGAAAAGAAGCAGAAATTTCACGTCGTATGAAATACAAAATGTCATATTTTAATACTTTCTTATGTAGATCCTCAAGGGAAAACAATAACTAGTAACCACAATTTGATGGTACTTAATTTTAAACTCATCATCACCTGTGAGAGCTTCCATTGAATTATGTAAAAGTTAAAATATCCAGTCTGTACACTAGAGGCAGCTCAGTATTGGACAGCAGATGGACATCAGGAGTTGAGTACAAGAGTTGTGGGAAAACTATCTGAGACCAATGGGAGGAGGAGACAGTGTTGAGGTTTTCCCGGTCTAAGACACAGAATGTGTCTTTAAAAGATTTAATCTGTATTGTGTATGGGGGAAATAAAGAGCTGATCAAAGTATAATTTCACAAATCACATGTTATTGTCACATAGAGTTTTCTTAAGTTCACACCAAATGAGGAGAAACACATGCGCAAACTTCATTGTGAATACATTGGATAGACAAAGTATAGTGATCACCTACTGAATGCATTTGAAAATTAAGTCTAATTGCTCAGCTAAGATGGTCGCAGTGGAATGTCAAGTCTAATTAAAGCTGAGATGTGCCTTGGTATGGGCCTTCTTGGCAGAAGCTGGCTGAACCACTACAGCGGTGAGCTGAGACAACACATGGGGAAAATATGCAAATGTTCAGAACCATTTCCAAGCCACACGAACAGTTTGTTTGGAAAAAAAACAAAAAAAGAAACAAATTATACTGTAAGTTACACAAACTATCTTGAGGAGTTGTACAGAGAATTTCAGAAGGGATAACTGAGTCTGATGAAGAAAGAATTCAGGGAAGGTTTCACTGTAGAGGTGACAAGTTACCAGACCTTTGAAAGATAGGCCTGGTAAGAAAGGGAAGAGAAAAAGAGGAAAAGCTTGGCTGTGAAGTGTGTATGTGTGTGTGTGTGTGTGTGTAGGTACTCAAATGTATGACGGCTTAAGGGAGTGGGTGAGGAAGACATATGATGTAAGCATGGTTGACTGGCACACTGAAAAAGGCAGTTTTTAAAAATATATTTATTTAGAGACAGGATCTCACTATGTAGCTCATGCTGGCATTGACTTACTATATAGCCCAGGCTGGTCTCAAACTTAAGGCAAATCCTTTCCTTTCCAGGCTGGGATTATAAGCATGTGCCACCAAGTCTGGGAAAAGGTAGAAATTTAAAGCCTTCATTTCCCAGACTCCATTTCAGTGGAGTTCTAACTGGATGGCCAGTTACAAGATCAGGAAGCCTGAGAAAGCATGTCCTGAGAGAGCCATCTTTCCACTGTTGCCGGGTAGCAAGGTCATGGAGACAGGGTTTTTCTACAACACTGTCCTAGTGTCCATACTTGAACTTTGTAAGAGAAAGTGAGCACACAGTGCTGGCCACAGCTTTCTGGGCAGCTGGACCCCAGCTTTCCCAGCAGTTTCCTGAGCTCAGTGTGGCCACGGTGGCCTCCTGACTCCCCAGAGTGAGATTCCCACTGGGTCTGACGCAGGCAGGACCAGCCTAGAGCCTGTTCCTGCAACGTTTCAACAATGTTAGAAGCTTCTAATTTCTCCAGTTATGACCTTTTATTATTTAAAAACATATATTAATTTCTTTTTTATTTTTAAAATTATGAATTTTTAAATTTTCACCATTGTAGGGAAAAATAACAGAGCTCAGAGACACAGAGAAGCGATTCAGAAAAGGGTCAAGTGTTCTGGGGAGGAGAGGAAAATGCAGTACCTGGGGAAAAGAACAAACATGAGGAGTTACAGGGATGACCAGGGAATCTCGGCTTGCAATTCCTACTGGGGAGTGTCTAGTGTGGGCGAGAGCAGCGGGAGAGAGGAATCCACAAAGGAAACTGAGGAGAAAGGTCAGAGCACTAGGAAGAACAGCGGAGGGCTGCCAGTTGGCTTGAAGGGAGGAAAGAGGTACCTCAGGTTCTTGAATTTAAATGCTATCTATGCACCAGTGATGGTAGGGGAGGAAAAACATTTCCCTCCCCTCTTAGATTCTATACCAGGGGCCTGTGTGTTAAACTGATCAAATACAGAATAACAGAAGAAAATCATATAGATTTTATTTGATGTTAAGATATTTACCAGTCACAGAAGCTTTACAGAAAAAATAAAAGTAAACTCCTACTATTACTACTAGGCTCAACTCCCAGCACCAGGGGGAAAAACTGATAATATTTACATTTGAAGGCTTCTATAACATCTTTAACAAACAGTGATAAATGGGAGAAAAATGACTTCATAAAAGAAGAGGGCTTTGGGCTTCCAAGGGCAGCAAATTGTAGATAGGCAGATCTAGTGGCAGTAGATAGTAGATATCTAATAAGGTTTGTATATGCAAACTCATCTCAGTTTCTCTACATCGCTGGTGACAAAAGTTGTTTGAAGAGGATCTATCCACAGGGTAAATGTACACTCCACTTTTTCAAAGGCAGATGGGGGAGGCAGAAATCTATTCTGGTGTCTACTTTTCTTCGTTGCCCTCAAATCAAAGTACTCCTTATAAAACAGTACATTTTGGAGTAACTTGTTCTGATTCTCTTCAGCTCCCCAATTTCTCCTGCCACCCTGGATCTCTTCCTGAACTCCACTGTTCACATAACAAATTACTCTACATCTCTGCTTAGGTGTCCTTTAGGCTATTCAACCTGCACACACCAAAAGCAAATACCAAACCTCTTCTAGTCTTGACCTTAGTTAAGCTGCAATTTTATTCTTCTAGTCAAGTCAAAGTCTTAGTCATCCTTGATTCCCCCCTTTCCCTCATCTTCAGAACCCCACTGATTCTATCTTCAGAATATAACCAGTGTCCCAGCATCTCCTATTGCCTCCACTGCAACAACCCAAGTCTAAGGCATCATCATCTCTCACTTGTTTGCTGTAACAGCCTATTAACTGAATGGCTTATATACTTAGCTAGGGAAAGGGCCTGAGTTAGAGTCAGGGAGTCAGCCATAGGGACGGGACTGAAGTAAAAACTGACAGTGAATAAAGACCCAGGACCAGAGATGAACTTCCTTAGGCCACAGAGAATCCATCCCCTCCCTGCTGAAGGAAGGTCCAGCCACTTGCTACTAAGCTCCTGAGATTTGAGGAATTCAAAATACAGTGAACTTCCTTGGGCAACGGGGAAAATAGTTCACTGCCTACTAAGCTCCAGAGTGCTGAGGAACTTCACATGCAAACTACTGTTGCCAGTTTCTCTCTAAAACCCCAGTTTCTCTTAAATCCTGCATGCTGAGGAACTGAGTTCCAGCCGGTCATCTTAAATCCAGAGCCATCTGCGATAGGTAGTCATTAAACAACTGCGCAATGCTGGTGTTCTGCTTACCTATAGTTACTCTGGCTCAAGGGCCACATGGCCAGCCACTTGGGACACCTTCCGGAAATCCAGGAGCAGTTCTTCTTATTTCCAATAAAATTCTCCTAATTGATTTGCAACTTTGTATCTCAGTGTTTTGCGATCATCGGCCAAGTGCATATGGTACTAATGTCGCTTCTTTCCCCTAGTACGGGGTTAACACACTCTGGTGGCCTCCAGTTCACTCAGAATAAAAACCAAGTCCTTACAACAGTCCACAAAACCCCTTGGAGCCTGCCGTGTTTCCCTTCTGAGTTTAGTCCCTCCTCCACTCCTTCTCCTGGATCTGCTTCCGACTAGGACTTCCTTCCTGTTCCTGAAATGTACCCAACTCTCCCACTTCTGGACTTCTGTAAGTGCTGGTCAACCTGCCTTGCGTACAGGACCCCCAAGTCTCCACTGAACTTACTTTCTCTTGCTTGGTGGCTTTTTCGCCAAAGGAAATCCCGTCAATGAGGAATGCTGTGATTATTTAAATTACAGTTATACCTTCCTTTCTACAGCAAGCAGGTCCTTTACCTGCTTTCTCCTTTTTGGCTTTTAATGATCACATAACTTGTCTCCAATATCTGATCATTCTCTTCGGCCTGAAATACAAGTTCCACAAGGGTAGAGAGATGTTTCCCAGAACCTAGAATAAAGACCTTCAATAAACACTTGCTGGGGCCACGCCTGTCTGGAAAGCACAAGATCCTGAGGTCGTACCTGGTACAAAAAAAAGAAAGAAAGAAAACACTTGTTGAATGAGTGAGTAAATGTAACTCTCCTCATTTTCTCAAAGACTCATCAGTATCCTTGTTTGCAGTAAGTAGTTTGGCTTTGGCAAAAGGACAAAAGGCAGCCCTCTTCATTTGAGAGAAAAAGAGAGAAAAAGGTGGAGAGAGATAAGTTAACACAGATAGAAATGAGTTCGCAAATTTGGAAGGAAGCCTGGGCAAGGAATGGTTTGGAGAAACTCCCCACTACCAGCATCAGAGATACGGACACAGTGCTGGGAAGAGCGGTTGGGCGGCTTTCACCTGATTATTAGTTTTAGTGGGAACACAGCCACCATTCGTGCTCCAGTTGAAGATGATCCAATATGTACAGGATGGAGACGAGGAAAACAGTTACGATGCTGTCACAGTGATGGCTCAGGGAAGTAATGATAGAGATGCGAGGAGTGCATCGGCTACAGCAGTGATGCAGCCAGGAAGAATGTGAAACATCGCCCGTGTAAGTCAATTAGACTGATGCGAGATCGACAGAGAGACATGGCTGGGACACTCAGAAAGTTTCTAGCATGAGTAATGGAATGGATTATGCTGCAGTTATCAGAGTTAATCGAGTAAAAGGAGCCGGTTCTGCTAGGGAAATAGTGATTTCCTTCTTGGATATCCAGTGGAGATACCCAGAAGAAAGTTGGACGTGAACATTTGTGTAGTCTTCTGGAATTAAGCTGTACGCACCAGGTCCCCCAGAAAGTACAAAATGGAGAGGCTCAGTATGGAGACGTCGTTAAGTAGCCCGCTTCTAACAGTGGCTCCCTGATTAGATGTTATCGGGCTCTGGGTTGCTCGCCTCTCCTTCTGGAGTTAGATCTCAGGTTCTTCTTGTCTGAAGCAAAGACTTGGATGAGACAAGCCCAAACCAGGCCAAAAGTGAGGTGGAAACGGGTAAGGGAGAAACCAGTAGTGCAGAGCCAGCGTGGGCAGGACAAGAAATAAAGATGATAAAGTGGCTGGAAAACGCAGTGTACACAGGCTACCACGAGAAGGCAGGCTAGCAAGATTTCCTTGGCATCTGTGTCCTCGACCTGCGAGAACGAGTACATACGGGTCCCGAGAGGCGGTGCCCCAGGCTGAGCTCCGTTCTGGGCCGTCCTACAGAAAACTGCTGGACTTCTCCTGAAATGAGAACCCATGCTGATCCCCGCGTGTGCTCTGGAATCCTGTAGTTAACAGGCTTTGTCTACTTCCTCAACCAGTTTTACCACACCTTCATCTGTGTCAAAGGTGTGGTGGCCGAGAGCTGGATCGACCGAGAAAAGCCAAAAAGAAATCAGAAGAGAGATGCTGCTACAAGTTGAGATACCCTTATGCAAAATGTTTCGAGCCAGAAGTGTTTCTGATTTTGGATTTCCCCCCTGAGCACTGGCTTATATGTGATGAGATATATTGCTTCCATAAACACCTCTATACATAGCTTGAGTTTAATAGTGTTTTTAATGCTCCTGCATTTTGACTGCAACGCGTCGCATGAGGTCAGGTGTGGAGCTGTCACTGCCGCATGAGCGCTTAGTGAACCTGCCCTGCTAGACATGGGGGTGGGGGCAGCAGCCAGACCTGGGGCTGGGACCTCTCCACACCTTCCCTTCTCCCCAACATCTGATTAGGAGAGATGTGGCGAAAACGGATAGCCACTTCTAGAACCAAATGCCAACGAAGGGTGCTTCGTCAGAGGAGACAGAGAATGGTGAGCAGGTTCCTGTCAGCCCAGTAGCCTCTGTCCCATACTTTCCCCATATATGAGACTAAAATGTCATCTACATTGTACTTATATAAATTTTGCCTTATCCACATGGTGCTCCCCCTACTACTTAAAAAACTTGATTATTACCCTATCTGAAACCGAGGTATTACTTTTCATAAATATGAGGCTGTAGCCTCATATAGTCTGTGAGTGGAAGTTCATGTTAGAAAAAAGAAGAGAGGGGCTAAAGGCACGCCAAAGATGGAGAGTAAATCAGGAGGCGAATGGTCGATACTGTCAAAAACTTGGAAAGATGCTAGCTGGGAAGGCAACTGCATTTGGCTGTGAATTATTCTAACTGTACAGAAAAGATAGAAACTGAATTGTCTTTGTCTAGACAGCAAATAGCAGTGAGAACAAGGACAGAACGAATTTAAACTATTCTGAAGCTGGCAAAATAGCTGGACAAGATGTCACTGTCCACATGGAATTTTCATGGTTCACCAGAGTCCTGGCCTAACATTTCCCTATTAAGGGAAATGCTGTTTCTATGTATAGATCAACTGTTTATTGTTAATCATTACTCATTTCTTACCTCCTTGCTAACTACACATACTCAAATTATTGATCATAGAGGGAAACAGCAGAATAGTATAATTCTTTATAAAAGGATTAGGCGTCAAAATGCTGCAAAGAAGTGGTATTGGATAAGATTCATGATATAGAAAACTTGAAAGTTTGTGAAATAATAAATTTCACATTAGATTACTGCATTACTTTAATTAAAATACAGGCGACCATATTATATGTGATCGATCTCAAGTCAGGAGATGTGAAAACTTGTACAGGCAGTACGTGCGCCTGCACAACATAGGCATAAGGAGAAGAAAATTTACTGAAATGATTGACATATCTCTGAATGTTAGGATTCAACTTATTTCTTTCATCTTGATTTCCGGTATGTTTCCTATAACTAAAAATAAAGTCTTGGAAATTTGTATCTAAGACTTGAGAACCAATTTATGCTTCTTTTGTTCGGCCTAGTTGAGTCTAAAATAATGATCATCATAGTTCTCAAGACTGGAAACATCCGGCAGATTTCTTTATCCCAGCGACTCTCCTATTCGCCTAATTGGTCATTTCCTTGTGTTATTCCTGATTCTGCATTCTAAAATTGCATTTTGAGAAGCCACTTGGAAAGTGAAATGAAGAGGGCGAAGCTTAAGTGACCCTACTCCCCCTTTGCTGAACTCGGTAGGATCTTTGGCATCCATCCTTGCTTTGCTCAGTTAAATGAGTGAGTGCTTCTATCCTCAGCGATCCTCCTGCCTCAGCCTCCCGGGGGCAAGGACTAAAGGTGTGTGCCACCACGCCTGGCGAATTTCTCATCTTTTAGATATAATTTCCTGATATTTAAATGAATCTAGTGAGAGCTCAGGGACACTAACACAGGAATTGCCACAGGCAGATTTGTAGGACTCGGTAGGTTTCAGTCGCCCCCTCCAAGCAACGCCGCACCCGAAGGGTCAGGGTCGGGCCCTGCAGGGGGCGGGGCCAGGAAATCTGTATTTTAGTGGCTTCTCCGGTGAGTCAAACGTTTAGTCAGGATCAGGAACCGAAGACTCTCCCAAGGCCTTCCTCGGCCGCATTGCAGGACTCCGGCCTCGGTCCCGCGGCTCCAGAGGCCGCCGAGAGCGCACGGAGGTCCCGCCGCCCCTGCGGGCGCCCCGAGCCCCCCCGCCGCAGCCCCCGCCCGGTTACATAACGGGCCGGGACCGCGCTCTCGCGAGGTTTCCGCCGCCCCCCTCCTCGCTCCACGTCAGAAGGAACCGGGCGGAGCGGCCAACATGGCGGAACGCAGGCGGCACAAGAAGCGGATCCAGGTAGCAAAGGCGAGCTCCGGGGTAGGGGGCTGCGGCGCGCTCGCAAGTGGAAGACACGGGCGGGGTATCGAGAAAGGACGAGCAGGGGCGAGGCGGGACGGGCCTCCCCGCGGAGCCCACCGGCCGCGGGCTGTGGCGTCGTGAGGGGCCTGCGGGGGGGCGGTGTCGGCGGCGATGGAGCCGCGGGGAAGGAAGGTGGCGCGGCGCTCGGGTCCGGCGGCGGGGGTGCGGCTGCCGGACGGACCTGGCTGCGAGGCAGCCGCGTCTAGGGCACCGACGCCGACCTCCGCCTCCCCGGCTGGCCCGCACGTCCCCGCGCCGCAGATGCCCTGAAATTAAGGCCGCGGTAATTAGGATGGAAAGAGACGGAGGGCTGACCTAAAGCAGCTGTTCTTTGTGCGAGTAGACTACGGAGGAGCAGGGACCGGACTGGCTGGGTCCCCCGCAGGCCCAGGCTGCGGTCTCCTTAGCTCGTTGTTTGGTCACGTCCGGCCTCCTACCTCCTCTACATTTTTTAACTTAATAGTTCACTTGATGCTTGCTGGCTGTCTTCCAGGCGACACGGTGTAAACAGACACAACCCCGTTGGTGCTGCGACGAGCTGGTGGCGCCCAGAAACCTTTCACATGCCAGTTTGTCATCGTAACCTACATAACATCCCTCCCTCATTCCACATGCACGTCAGTTATGCATTTCTTTCCGGCAATTTTATCCCTGTCGTTTCTGTTGTTTCCCAAGAGATCAAGTAGGTTGAACATCTTTGACTCACGCTGTTTGTTAGTTGCTTCATCTGTGTGTTCACAAACCAATGCCGCCATAAATCGATAGCTTGTAGTAGATTGTTAACACATGAAACATATTGTTACACTTTGTCTTTCTGATCCTTGCTTAGAATAGCTAAGAATGTTTCCTTTAAGTCTTGTTAAATGTTTGACCCTCACAGGTGTAGTTGAATACTTTACTATTGAAAAGATATCTATGTCAGTAAATTTGCACTTGGACTCAGAAGGGAGTTAGAGACACATTCCAAGTTCAGACAGGTCTTTAAAGCTTAAGGTCAGTGAGAAATATCTTAAACTATTCTTAATCTTTTGAAATTTAATGTTGCTGTTTTAACGTGGACAGACAATATTTTAGTTTGCATTGAAGCTGTCCTGTTTGTACTTACTGTTTATCCTTGCCAGAATTTTATAACCTTCAGTGCACATTGTTTAATAGTTTAACTACTGTAAAAGTGATACAGTTTACAGCTTATATTTAAGTTGTGATTTTATATTTAAAAGACAGGCAAAAGACTGTATATAACACTGGAGTGGTAGTGGGCAAGAGATCTGTTTGTATCATAGCTTCACCGATTATTACCTAAGTAGTTTTGAGTAAGTTAATTTCATCATCTTTAATAGGGTTATTTACCTTGAAAACAAAATTTTAAAAACCATATAGGATTAGATTTGCTGCGGAAAAAGTAGGTGAGTCAATTAGGTATTAAAAGTTATTAAAAGTACTTGGCACAAACAAAAAAGAGTATCTGACACATAATCCCTTGCCTTCTGGTCCTCCTCCCCCAGAATGAAAGCTGTAGGTTTTTATTTTGGTTTTTGTTAAGCACTCTTTGATATGCTTTAATGACTATCTTATTTAGTAACTACCTTACTTAGTAACTATCTTACTTAGTAACTAAGATAGTTATTAGGTTTTGAGTTATATATAGACATGTACTTTCTATTGTTTATCTGGGGATCTGATTGTTTTTTAAAATCAGTTTGGCGAACTGCAAAATGAAAATAAGATATTTTCTTATCCTCCAAGTTTTCTACTTGGCTGTGTAAGATTTTTGTGGGAGATCTTGGATTACTACTTTTGTGAAGTCACGAATTTATAAAAGTACCCTATGGTAGGAAATTTATCCCCCCCATCAAAAAGTAGATATTGGCCCCCTCCCCAGAGTAAAAAGATCAAATGTAATGACAGAGTTCAGAATTTGTTACAAACAAGAGTCTGTGGTAGGACTTTTAAAGGCACACTGGTATGCAAGATCAACTGAGTTTCCTGTCCTTTGTAACTTGGTGTTTCATGGTTGAGGGAAAATTTTGTGTTAGATTGAATGACCTTGGACTTCAGTTTCTAAAAAGTAGCTAATTGCTTTGTTTTTTCTAGTACAATGTAATGTCAGATTCTTGTTCTTGTGTCCCACTCAAATTAGGGAGCAAGTGGACTATTGTCACATTTCCTTCTTTTTTTTTTTTTTAAAGGTTTTTTGAGACAGGGTCTCACTTTGTAGTTCAGGCTGGCCCTGAGCTCAGCCTCAAACTCACATCCCAGCAATCCTCCTGCCTCTGCCTCCCGAGTGCTGGGATTACAGGCGTGAGCCACCACGCCTGGCACTGTGGTACGTGGTGCTGACTGCTGCTGGGCGTGAGTCTCTATGTCCAGTATGGTAGGTGGTTAACCGGGGATCGAACCCAGGTCCTTGCACTTGCAAGACAGGAACCGGAACCACTGAGCTAAACCCTCAACCCACATTTCATTCTTCAACCCAAATTACTAGTCACTGTAAACCTGAAATGTACTATATGTTCATTGACATTATATTGTAAAATTTTAATGATTGAGATTCTCAACAAAATGATCTAAATCCAAATGGATGCATTTAAAAGTATATACAAAGATGTAAGTTTCTAAGAAAATGTAGAAGTACTGCTTACTAGAAACATAGGATTTAGAATCATGTTATCATGAAATTTAAAAACTGAAGCAGATATAGTAGGATTTGTTCGGACTTCATTTCCATAAATTCAGTCTGGTGCAAAAAGCTGAGTGGCGGACCTGGTTTTCTGATCTCAGCGAACATCCCCATGACCCTGGATTACTCATTAAAATAGCAAAACTGGATTTAGACCAGTCTTCAAGTTTCCAGTTGAATATTCTTTCCAACTCATCAATGATAAAATAAGTTATTATGAAATAATTTAATCCCAATTTTTATATTAAGTTGTGAAAAAAAAAGTATGACTTATCCACACTAAAGAGAATTATCCTATGTAGTATTCTCCTTATGTATACAATAACCAGTTAAATTTGGGGACATTTAGGGCCAGGGATTTAGCTCAGGGGTTCCAGTGTCTGCCTGGCAAGCACAAGGTCCCAAGTTTGATCCCTGCTAACCACATACCAGGCCTCTAATCCTGGTATTCAAGGATTGCCAAGAGTTCAAGGCTCATCTAGGCTACATAGTGAGTTCATGGCCAGCCTGAAGTACAAACTGAGACCCTGTATCAAAAAAGCGGAGTCAGGGTTTTAGCTCAGTGGTTCCAGCGCCTGTCTTGCAAGCGCTGGAAGACAGATCCTCGGAAACCCCATACAATACTGAGCGTGGAGACTCACCCCATCAGCAATCAGTACCACATATCACTGTGCCAGGCGTGGTGGCTCACGCCTGTAATCCCAGCACTCGGGAGGCAGAGGCAGGAGGATTGCTATGATGTAAGTTTGAGACTGAGCTCCGGGCCAGCCTGAACTACAAAGTGAGACCCTGTCTCAAAAAAAAAAGGGGGGGGGGACATTTTAATGGCTATTACTTCTTAGAACTTTTATAACCTCTATCAGTTATTTTTGTTGCATCCATCTGTTTCCCTGGCAATAAAACACTGCTATATCACAGGTTTATGTGGTTAATTTCAAGAAAGGGATGAAAAGTGAAAGTTTGGGACTCTACAGCCAGATTGTGAGGCTGACTTCTCAGGATCTTCTGAAGGAAAGGAGAGAGTCCTAAGTCTGGAAACCGTCCTCAAAGGCTTAATGGAGGGTTTTACATTAGGTGGCAAACGCTGCTACAGTATTTTATTGGAAGTTAATTGGAAGTATTATATAAGAATGTTGCTGTAGTCAAAATTGAGCAAATGATTTTTTCTGAAGTCTTCAGCTTTCAGGTTTTATTCTGCTAACCAACTGTTTACATTCTTTTTTTTTTTTTGAGACCGGGCCTCCCTTTGTAGTTGAGGCTGGCCCTGAGCTCAGCCTCAAACTCACATTACAGCAATCCTCTTGCCTCTGCCTCCCAAGTGCTGGGATTACAGAGTGCTGGGATTATAGGCTTGAGCCACCATGCCTGGTACTGTAGTATGTGGTACTGGTTGCTGCTGGCGTGAGTCTTCATGCCCAGGATTGTATGTGGTGCCTGGGGCATTGAACCTGGGTCCTTGACGCTTGCAAGACAGGCGCCGGAACCACTGAGCTAAGTCCCCGGCCCCTGTTTACATTCTTACAAATATTTTGTACGCTGCTTTTGTTCTTACTTAGTACTGGGGATCGAACTCAGGACCTACTGTGCTACTGAGCTAAAATCCTGGCTGTATTGCTACTTTTGAACCTCTGTACAAATGCAGAATAGATATTGTAACCTCTGTCATAGTATTTGGATGTTAATGTGTTCTAAAATAAACATAATATTTGCTAAACAGTTTTACAAGGTAGCTCTAACCAAACTTCAAATAATTTTGGGTTGTGATTTTCAGTGGCCAGTGCATTGATATTATGGGAAAGGCAGTCCAGCCTAAAGTCATTGGCTTTTAGCATTCTCATTCAAACACTGTTGTGCTCATTACTTGAGTTAAAATAAATTCTCACTTGTTTGAGTTAATGATCTGTTTTGTTTATTAGTGAGTACCAATACTCTTAAAAAGGCTTGTTTCTAGTAAGAAGTCTAGGAAAATATTTTGTTCACCTCAGAAGGGAACAGGGAAGAGAGATAGTGCAGTGTATAAACAAGACAGTGAGACTGGTTTAAACCCTCTTTAGGCTACAGCAGGGGAACAGTGAGGGTAGACACCATGCAGGACCCCCTGTATTTAAAACCAACTTCCCATAGTCATGTTCAATATTCTATAGCATCTTTTCTTCCTCCAGATAGTTTTCATTAAAGACAATCTGTAATGTAGTTAACTTATGAGTAGCTGATACTTTAAGTTTAAAAGTAATTGTGTTTAGTTGGAAGTGAATATCAAAATCTTGCATTTTCTGAATATCTTCTGTTCATTGTTGCCTAGTAGAGTTTTAATCTAGGAAGGACTACAGTTGTAGAAAGATTAGTTAACTCTAAATTTTTTTTAATGAGATTTAAAATTTTGCGAGTATGTAACAGTATCAGATTTCCTGTTGCATAATAGAATTAACTTTTCAGCTTTTATATATATATCCTGCTATTTAGCCAGATTTTTCATGTGATGCCTTGATTAACAGTCAGACTAGTGCATTTATATGTGATTAGCGTTTTAATTCAATGTTAATTATGTGATTGTTCTCCAGAATCAGTTTCACAATTTTTTTCTTATTAAAAAACTATCTGTTCCTTTAATCAGTTTAGAAATCTAACATCCTTTATCTAGCCATTTCATTCATCTTGTATCAGAGTCTTACCTATTCTACATTTGAAGTGAAGTGTTTTAAATATCTACATTTCCTGTTTTTAGTCCTGTATCACATTTGGTTGAATATTGCATTGATATTCTAATTTCCCTCTTATTTTCCAGTTAATACTACACACAAACTACCAAAATCATTTTAAACTATTTTTATAATTCTTTCCTCTAAAAAAAATTATTAGTGTTTCTTCTGGTAAAGTCAGAATTCCTTAGCCTACATTGATGATTGTTCTACTTATCTACGCTTAACCTCCTCCCTCAAAACTGGCCTCTAATGCAGCCAGATTTCGTATTTTTTCTCAGCCACAGTGTTTATGGTCTTTTATTATCCAGAACTTGTTTATCTTTCAAATCTAGCTCCTTTCAAGGCTTTCTTTTCTAGCTTTCCCACCCTTGTTACTCCTCACTCCTATTTCATGTATTTATAAAATTCTTTTCTCACCTTTTCTTTCAGAAAATAATAATTGCTGCTTTTGATAGCTGTGTAACAAAGTATAGGTATATGCCTTACAAATCTTTGTTATTAATTGTGGCACCCAAAATTAGGATACTCAGGAAGTATGAATTTGATTGGTTTATCTGCCCTACAAATCTTTAGAAACAAGCCCAACCCCGTTATACTTAGTCAGCTAATTAGATAGACCTTTAAATTGACATCAAATGAGGAAAAAATAAAGCATATGGGGGTATGATTATAAAATATTATTGATTTTTGTAAACCATGTGTAAAGTTTCATTTTCTGCTGTTGTGTTTACTTTCAGCTAATGGATGAGGCTCCTACAAGTATAATATATTACACAGACATAATTGTGTACTAACACTTAACATAGCAACATACATTAATAGAATGGCATTCACCAGTTTTACTAATTCTCACCTTACATTCAAGAAGTGTATTTTAGGGCCGGGGAGTTAGCTTAGTGGTTCTGGCGCCTGTCTTGCAAGCGCAAGAGCCTGGGTTCAATCTCCAGTAACCACATACCATACTGGGCGTGGAGACTCACGCCTAGCGGCAACCAGTACCACATATCACAATACCCAGCGTGGTGGCTCACACCTGTAATCCCAGCACTCCGGAGGCAGAGGCAAGAGGACTGCTGTGATAGGAGTTTGAGGCTGAGCTCAGGGCCAGCCTGAACCACAAAGCAAGACCCTGTTTAAAAAAAACCTTAAAAAAAGAGTGTATTTTATAGCTAGATCTCAAATTGTTATAAACTTTATAGATGTTAATTTCAAAATGATAAAGTTTGAATTTGCAAATTGTAAGATTTTACTTTTTTGGTACATGTTTTTGTGAATAAAAATGGAAGTTTTCCATAAAAATACTATATTTGATTTTTAAAATAGTCTTCATTTGAGTTGAATGGCTTAAACTTTTAACTTTTATTGCCACAAATAATCCGCAGCTTATAGTTGTAGCATATGTAGTAGAAAATTAAGCATATTTTTTCTTTTTCTTTTTTTTATATTTGGTGGTGCCAGGGATCGAACTCAGAACCTTGTGCTTGCAGGCATGGTGTCACTGAGCCAAATGCCCAGCTCTGTAGTAGAAAACTTGGAAACAGTTGTATAAGAAAGAAGGATTAAAGTAGTCTTTTTGGGGGCCGGGGAGTTAGCTCAGTGGTTCCGGTGCCTGTCTTGCAAGCGCAAGGGCCCGAGTTCAATTCCCTGGTAACCACATACAATACTGGGTGTGGAGACTCACGCCCAGCAGCAATCAGTACCACATAACACAGTGCCAGGTGTGGTGGCTCACGCCTGTAATCCCAGCACTCAGGAGGCAGAGGCAGGAGGATTGCTGTGATGTGAGTTTGAGGCTGAGCTCAGGGCCAGCCTGAACCACAAAGTGAGACCCTGTCTCAAAAAAAAATAAATAAATAAATAAAATAAAGTAGTCTTTTTGTTTGTTTTTGAGGCAAGGTCTCACTATGTAGTTTAGATACAGCCCAGGCTGACCTTGAACTCAGTGATCCGCCTGCTTCAGCCTCCAGTGCTGAGATTACAGGCATGTGCCATTCTGCTCACTATAGATTAAGGCAGTCTTTGCAAAACTAGTGTCCTAGCACTTCCTTTAATCAGTTCTTTGAAGGACATAGTAATAATAGCTGTTCTGCGTTTATCATTTTTGCCTCAGAATTACTGGGCTGAGGAAAAGGCAAGTGGGAAAGGAGTTCCAATCAATCTCTGGGATCTGTAACTACAAAGAAAAGAGAAGGGAAAGTATACTAGTCATCAGTAATCTCAGTAGTTCTTCCAGTTGCCACACTGAGGCAGGTATCATGCTCAGTTATCCACTGCTGTGGTACGTATTACTGGTGATTCTTATTTAACATTGATGGCCTGTGTTTCTACTTAGACTTTTATGCATTCACTATTGGAAGCGTCTTATCTTTGTGACTATTAAAAGGAGGTCCTACAAAAGTGAAGGAGAATTGGTGCAAATTAGTTACCTAATGTTGGAAAAATAATCAGTGCCATATAAAAATTGCAGCTAAGAAATAATAGGTTTTGGACCAATAACATTTTTTTAAAATTTCCGTTTTCTTTTTTTTAATTGATGTTATTGGTGCATTTTGTACATACATTATGATCACTTTCAACATTGAAGGTTTGTACCAGTACATGACGCATCTTGAGTCTCATTTTTTCCCATCCCTCTGGCCTCCCTACAATTCCCTGCTCCCCGTGTACATTTTCTCTTTCTTTCTCTCTTTTTTTTTTTCCACTGGGGATCAAACTCTTTTTTTTCTCTTATAGTAGGCCTATTCCGGAGAAGGCCTGAAAGCAAAGCCCATATTTCACTTAAAAGATTTTAAAAACAAATCTATAAAATTCTTCATTACACTAAAGTAATATTCTTTTGTTATAGGAAGTTGGTGAGCCATCTAAAGAAGAGAAGGCTGTAGCCAAGTATCTTCGATTCAACTGTCCAACAAAATCCACTAATATGATGGGTCACCGGGTTGATTATTTTATTGGTAAGTAACGAAACTATATTAGTGTACATAAGTTAAGAAAATTACCTAAATTTAGGCTATTAGAAGTTTTTAAGTCTTTTTCAAGTGTGATTATTGAAACAGAGTGATAGGCATATGGCATTTGTTTTATTTTTTTTACTGAGGGACAATGTCAGTGTAAAAAGATGAAGTATTTTTAGTATTTGTTAAAAATTTTTCAAATAGGGTTTATTTTCAGTGTTCTAATATACTATCTTGTTCTGATAGTGTATATACTTGGGACTAACTGGGAGCCTTCATTCTTTGGTTCATACAACCTTATTATACGCCGAGTCCATCTGTAGTGTACCCCTATATCTTGTAAACAGTGGTTATATTTGCCTAGCTCATCAATTAAAATTATTTGTCATTATAGAGAAGAAATTCCTTTTTTTTCTGTTTCATTAATGATGTTGACAGTTTTGAAAAAAATAGATGTGCTAATCTCTTCAAATATGTTCAGCTGCTTCTGCTGAAAACAGTTGCTTGTTCAGGTATTGTTCAGTGGGTTACTTAAAGAGAATTTTCATTATTGTGAGGACAGAGAAAGTTTTGATTTACCCTGCATTCGTGATTATTTGATGAGTGGTAGTTATTAATACTTTGAAATCTTTTGTTAATAATACTTTCCTATAAATTAGTCTTGCTTTAATATTTCTGAATGCCATTTGTATCCCAACTTTGCTTTGAAAAGGTACGTATTGCTGCATTTGGTTCACAGGTTTTAGTTTTGAGGAACTGTTAGGATGACCATGTCAAACTCCACTTTCTCTTGAGCTCAGTTTTATTTTCTATTGTCAGAATATTGGAGTTTGCTTTCTGAAATATTTCTTAGATAATATTTCCTTGTATACTGATTTTAAAATCATAAATCTCTTCCTTAGCTTCAAAAGCAGTGGATTGCCTTTTGGATTCAAAATGGGCAAAAGCCAAGAAAGGAGAGGAAGCTTTATTTACAAACAGGGAGTCTGTGGTTGACTACTGCAACAGGTAATATTTATTTATTAGTGAAGAATATGGCAAATGATAATTAAAATTTTTTCTATAGTCCTCAAACTCTTTACCTGTTCTCATCACTAGATGTAGTAGTACCACAACAGAGATCAAACACAGCTTTGACATGTAATCTAGATTTCATTAATATCTCCGCAAATATTTTGGGATCAGACTTATTTTTAATGAAATAAAATTTTCTTTATGTTGTTACTTTTATATGTTTTTTTTCAATGCTGTTTTTGTAAGATAGTCTTGCTGTGTAGTATAAGCTGACCTTAAATTCACTGTGCAGCCCAGGCTGCTGGCCTTGAACTCGAGACAGTCCTCCTGCCTCAACCTCCTCCTGAATGCTGAGATTACAAGTGTGCTTCACCATACCTGGCCTGCTAAACTAAAGGGTCAACACCTACAGTTAAAAATAAGTTTTCTTGGGCCGGGGATATAGCTCAGTGGTTCCGGCGCCTGTCCTGCAAGTGCAAGGACCCGGGTTTGATCCCCCGTAACCACATACCATACTGGGCGTGGAGACTCATGCCCAGCAGCAGCCAGTACCACACAGCACAGTGCCGGGCGTGGTGGCTCACGCCTGTAATCCCAGCACTCGGGAGGCAAAGGCAGGAGGATTGCTGTGATGTGAGTTTGAAGCTGAGCTCAGGGCCAGCCTGAACCACAAAGTAAGACCCTGTCTCAAAAAAAAAAAAAAATTCTCTTTTGTAGAGCAAATAGCCTGAGAGTTTCTTCCAAAGGTTTTGTAGGGATTGCTCCTAGCCCTGTTATCCTTGGGTTTTTTGGGAGTTGTTTATTTGCTTGTTTAAGTTCCTACATTCTAAACCATAAGCCAGAGACCCTTCCCTGCTTTTAGTAATTGCTAGTGTATCTCTGTAAAGTCAAAGCAGAAGTAACATTTGCCTTATTGATTTTTGAGGATTTCTATAGGAAATATAGACAGTTTGGTAACATACACGTGTTTTTCGTAATAGACACCTTTTCTTTGCAAAAAAGAAAAAAAACGTTGGTGTGATTATAATACTGAGGATTGAATGTGCTAGACACCTAACCACTGAGCAACACCCCCAGCCTCTAAAAAACTTTGGATGATGAATGATATATCTAAAAGACAAAAATTACCTTCCTTTTACAAAGAAGTACACTAGTTTCTCTTTCTATTTTCTTCCCTAGTTTGTTTAATACTTATTAAGTGCATTTATCAATATATGTTAACTCAGTTTTGTTTACATGACACTAAAGTTTATAGCCTGAGAATTTAAGATTTTAGATTATTTTTTGTATTTAATTGAGTTAGGTATTTCAATAGCACTTAAAGTATCAGCATGTGAAAACCATCTTTAAAAAGTACTGTTTTACAACTTGGTTTCTTAAAGAATTATCAAGTATTTGTTAAAGTTCTATGTTGCCAAAGATTAGAGATCACTAAAGGACATTTCAGAAACAGTAAGTTTCATTGTTGGGTTTGGGAGGAGCTAACAATGATACAACTAGTGTTTGCTGGTTCTTACAGCTATTTGTCTAATTAACTCCCGAGTACAAACTTCCCTGCCTACTTTAACAATAGATTTATTTTTTTAGATACGGCATAAAAATGAAGGATACTACCAGAGTAGGAAGTGAGGCTTGGGAAAGTTAAGACCCTTGTCCCAAGTCGCACAGGTAGTAAGATCTAAGGTTGTAAATGTAGCAGTCTTCCCCCAAGAGCATGTAATCTGTGCTATTAACCACTGCTCTATCTCCACCAGTAAAACAATGATTCATTTAATGAAGGAAAAATTAAAATTGAGTCACTGACTAATAGTATTATTTCATGTACTAATACTGTAAGCCCAAGTCTCTTAAGGAGAGCAGTCAGTCTGTATCACTTTACCTTTTAGGAGACTTGGTACTACGCTGTATGAAAAGCTCAGGGTCCAGAGAATATCCCAGACACATACTTTTCATTGCATACATTACTGCTATTCATGTCAGGTTGTCTGTGTCCTTGCCACTCTAACATGAAGAAACAAAGCCTAACTGTCTCACATCCCCCAGCCGCTTTTAATTGTAGAGTCTTCATGGAGATAGCTAAGTCATTGCCAAGTCTTGCTTAGACATAGAAAAAACCATAATAAGACTTGTCCAATTTCATTTTGTAAAGTGACTAACTAGACATAATGGAGTCTGACAGAAAAAAAAAGTCACAAGATAGGAAAATGTAGGATAATAAGAAAATAATTTTTTTCTAATATGATGTATGCCTTCCCTGGACTGTTTTACATGTGAACTTTTTACCGTTCTCATCACTAATCCTCAGTTCAATAATGTCCTTTTCTTATGCAAGTGTGTCACAATCATTGTGATCTTAATCTACCACTTTCTGTAAGTGATTCTCCTTCCTCTTATACCTGTCTTTCAATATTATAAGCATCCAACTAATTCTATTTCTATTATATAGTATTCCGTAGTTTTCCATGCCATAATAACCTTTGTATCTTAAAGTTTACTGATTTATCAAGTTGATATTATCCATTTTGGCCCTTAACTATTTTAAAATTCTTACATATGTGTTAGCTTTTAAGTTTTTTGCAAGCTAAATCTGAAAATAATTGTAGGACTGTTCATACTTTGTTATAACTCTGTAGTAGTTAGCATAATATAGGCTTTTAAAATACACCATTGCTGCATAGGTGAAAGTCCCTAACGTATGTCTGGTGTTCAATTAAATATTTGAGAAAAAAATTAGAGGTGAGAAAAGGCATATGTAATTTTTTCCCCAGTGCTGAGGACCAAATAGAGGATCCTGTATAGATGCAATTTAAAAATCTTTTATAGGGTGGGGGATGTAGCTCAGTGGCGCTACACCTACCTGAAAAGTACTCTGGTCTTGAGTTCAATTCCTGGTACCACCGAAAAAGAAAAGTTTCTACAAGCTATTTTTAAATCATATGTATCAGCCCTAGGTATACAGTATTACAGTGATTTGTTTCCTACTTCAAAACACATATTGTAATTTCTTAGGAGAAATTTATATATTTTTTGAATTTTTAAAAATTCTTACTTTTTGGTACATTTTAGGTATACACTATGGTCACATTCATCATTTGTTCCTATACATATCTAGTTCTTGTTCCTTCCTATTCCCCTTCTTGCCCTTCCACCCCTCTGCCTCTTTTAAAAGCATTGTTTCCATTTTTTCCTTCTTTTCTCTTTTTCTTCTTTCCTTAACCTGGGAATTTTTTTGTGTGTGTTTTTTGAGACAGGGACTCACTTTCGTAGTTCAGGCTGGTTCTGTGCTCAGCCTTGAACTCACAGCAATTCTCCTGCCTCTGCCTACCCATGCTGGGATTACAGGTGTGAGCCACCATGCCCACCCTGCAGTGTGGTATGTGGTTCTCATTGCTGGTAGGCGTGAGTCTCCACACCCTGCATTGCTGTATGTGGTTACCACCAGGCCCTTGGCTAAAACCACTGAGCTAAATCTCTGGCCCACCCTGGAAAAATTTATATCGAATAAAAATAATTGATCAAACTGTTAAGAATGACTTCACAGGGAAAATATTTTTAGCCAATTTTGAAACATTAACAGGTGATAGCCCTACAAATAAAGAGAATTTATTCCCAGGATAAAGTATGAGTTGTTCTGTTAAAATATTAGAACCTTGTATTAGTAGTTTGTCTTGTGTCTTATGAAAGCCAATAAAGGCCAAGTGCCATGGTGAGTGTTTATACATGTACTCTCACTGTGTAGACAACTATTATGTAAAATACTGGTTTTTCCCCCTTAACATAAGATAAATAAGGGCCGGGGATTTAGCTCAGTGGTTCCGGCGCCTGTTTTGCAAGCGCAAGGACCCGGGTTTGATCCCCAGTAACCACATACCATATTGGGCGTGGAGATCATGCCCAGCAGCAACCAGTACCACATACCACAGTGCCGGGCGTGGTGGCTCACGCCTGTAATCCCAGCACTCGGGAGGCAGAGGCAGGAGGATTGCTGTGATGTGAGTTTGAGGCTGAGCTCAGGGCCAGCCTCAACTACAAAGCCAGACCCTGTCTCAAAAAACCTAAAAAAAAAAATAAGATAAATAAGATATATTTTGTTTTCATATATAAAATGTATTGTTGTTTTCATATGGAAGGGAAACACATTCCTTATAGAAAATCTGGAAATCATATAAATACACAGAATATATGTTTACTATAAATTGTTTTAAGCCATTTTGAAATGCAATAAAAATATATATAAAGTTTCCCTTCCTATTCAAACATACCATTAAGTCTCATTTTCTACTTATAGTAGTTAATGATTAAAGACTCTTTTCAAAGTATTGTTTTGTTAGTATGTATATATCTATGCTTAGTGGATACCAGTGGTAATATTTGGGGTTGGCAGCTTTAACGGTAGCACCATTATGTGTTAAATAGATCTGAACAAGTTGAATAGGCCAAGTGAAGAAACCTAGAAGTTGGCTTTCAGAGATGATAATGGGCTAAATCTAATTAAGCAGCAGAAGAAAGCCCAGGCAGGTGACGTATAAGTGCTCCAGAGGGCACAGCGCAGTGCTCAGAAGTAAGCAGTCATCCAGACAAGAAGGAAGAGCCTAGTTAACAAGTGATGTCACATGCAGGCACCAGTGCAATGCAAGTAGAAAGATGGGGAGCAGCTGCTAGCAGGCACAGATGGTAGTAGGAAGATCTAGCTTCTAGATGTTGGTAGTATTTGTACAGTCATGGTAGGTAGGAATGAAGAAGCCAAGTATCTGAAACTGTAACATGAAATTTGAAAAAGTAGCTTATAAATGGTAAAAGGTAAAAGCAACCCAATTTCATAGGTAGGGCTGTAAGGTTAAAGAGGAGCCACCAGCACAGGCTTAATTTGGGATCAGCTGAGCTTGTAAACTTACCAGGTAAATGAATAAAAATCTCATTCTCAAGGAGTTTATAGCATAGGGAAGAGGCAAACAGATATAACAAATTATGTGGGGGCCGGAGATTTAGCTCAGTGGTTCCGGCGCCTGTCTTGCAAGCCTAGAATCCCAGCACTCGGGAGGCAGAGGCAGGAGGATTGCTGTGATATGAGTTGGAGGCTGAGCTCAGGGCCAGCCTGAAGCACACAGTGAGACCCTGTCTCAAAAAAAAAAAAAAAAAAAAAAAAATTATGTGGTACGTTATACAGAAGCTTTGTTTCCTTTTTTATTACCATCACATTATTTTTCCCTTTATTACTTCCCCTAACACCCATTTCCTTTTGAATATTTTCTATTTCACAGTATCTATTATATATTCTAGAACTGATTTTACATCTTTATTTTCTCATACCAAAGAAAAGATACAATATGTATGTATCTGAGACCTATTTATTTCACTCATGAGTATGTCCTCAAGGTATGTCCAATTGAGTATAAATGACTTAAGGTTATCATTTTTTATGGTAATACTCCATTTTATAGAAAAACCACACCTTCTTTATCCAGTCTCCAGTTTATAAACATTTTGGTTGTTTCCAAGTTGTAGCTATCACAAACTGAGGTGCTATAAATATGGTGCACATATGTCGTTGTAATATGAATTTCTTAATTCTTTTGTGTATATACCTAGCAGAGGAATGGCAGGGTCAAATGGGACCTCTAATCCTAGTTTTTTGAGGGATCTCCACAGTGGTTGCATGATTCTGCACTCCCACCAACAGTGGAGAAGGGTTCCTTTTTCTCCAAAGCCTCGCCAGCATTTGTTGCTGACTAATTTGGAGATAGCAGCCATTCTTTGTGTTGAGATGAAAGAAATCTCATTGTTGTTTTCATCTGCATCTCTGGAATGACCAGTAATATTGAGCTTTTCTTCATCTGCTTCCTTGCTGCTTTTACTTCTTCCTCTGAAAAGTGTCTGTCCATTTCAGAGCCCATTTTTGAATGGGGGGGCTAATTTTTTTAACGCTTCATATATTCTAAGTAATAGTCCTTTGTGAAACAGTGGGTAAAGATTCTTTCTCATATTGTGGTTTGCCTTTTCGCTCTGCTGGTGGTTTCCTTTGCTGTGCAGAGATGAGATCCCATTTGTTGATTTCTTCTGCCAGTTCTCATGCTATGGAGATTTTGTTCAGAAAGTATTTCCCTAAGCCATTGTCTTCAAGAGTTTTACTTAACCTATTTTGCAGCAGGTTTAGTGTTTCTATTTTAATATTTAGGTCTAATCCACTTTAATTTTAGGACTTTCAATTTTTAAACAGGGAACTTTTAGGAAGTAAGGGAATGAAACAAAAACACATACTTTTTGAAAGAAGTACATTCCAGGTAAAGGAAACAGCCAGTATAAAGGTGCTGGTAGGATATTTTATTTAACTGCCAAAAAAATTAAAATACATGTAAAGAAATAAATCAGTGAAACTAGGAATATGTAGTGTTTTACCAAATAGGTCACACATTTTTTAGATAAGTCATTGGAAAACATAAGTCTCATCTTAGTAGGTTTAATTATTCTTTCTTTTGCTTTTGAAACTTAACATCAAATGACTTTGAGTTTTAATTATACAATGTAGAGAGAGGCTTTACTATATTAGTATAATCCAAAACTGTTGTATCTTTTACTTAAATTTACACAGTTAAAAGTGAAAATTATTAAATATTACTATTTTGACAACTATCTACAGTAATCTGCTTAAAGTTTTTTGACTTGATGGTGTTATCTTTTTTTTATAAGCAGTAGCAGTTTTTTGAGTTGTCATTTTAAGTCTTCGTGTGCATTTTATTTGGGTCTTGATATTTTTGGTTTTTAGTCTGTCTAATTGATAAAGAGTATACGATTATACATTTTTTTTAACCCAAGCCTTTTTATTTCCCACCCCTCCCAAGGCTTTTAAAAAAACAGTTCTTTCACCGAGCACTTAAGGTAATGAAAATGAAGTATGATAAAGATATAAAGAAAGAAAAAGATAAAGGAAAAGCTGAAAGTGGAAAAGATGAGGACAAAAAGAGCAAGAAAGAAAATGCAAAGGAAGAAAAGACAAAAAAGGAGAAAGAGAAAAAAAAAGATGGTGAAAAAGATGACTCCAAAAAAGTGAGTTCAACTAAAAGTATGTAAAAATAAATCATTGTGTGTACATGATCACTTGGGGCATATGAGCATATTTAAAATACTAATCAGCAAATACTTAACCTAATCATATTAGGATTATTAGAAATATCTTGTTGGAAATTTCTGGACTGCAAATAGTGAAAGCTTTTTGCTATATAAATACATTGTTTTGCTTCTTTGTATTAATTCTATTCAACTTACATTTTCATAGGAAGAAACTCCTGGAACTCCCAAAAAAAAGGAAACTAAGAAAAAATTCAAACTTGAACCACATGATGATCAAGTTTTTCTGGATGGCAATGAGGTAAGAGTATTTAGTCTATGATTAGAAATAGCTTTTCATGGAAATCTTTAGAAATGTCTGATGCCTTAACTAAAAAAGTTGATATAAATCTAATCATGCACTTATGTGTATAAAAACTGCTCTCTTTCTAAAACTAAATTTTCTAAATCAGATTTGACTTTGTGATGGAAAACTTGAAAAGAGTGGCCTGATTCAGATGGGTGCTTATTTCCTTCTCATAACTGTAATCACAGTATGAGCATTATGGTTTGCCTAGACTCCTTTGTTTTCCCTGTGGGATGTATTTTCATGGTCCAAAATGATGGTCAATCCTATGTCTATATCCAAAAGAGGAAAAGAGTAACTAATGTTCCTCTTAAGACTGTGTTTTAAAGACACTGTCCATGAAGGTGAAGATCTCATTTCTGCCCCGGTTCCCCTGGCCAAAAAACCTAATCAGATAGTCTTGCTTACCTGAAACAAAGTGAAGAATGTTTTCATATTGACTGGCTATTCACTCAGTGAAAATTAATTTTCCATTACTGTTTGTTTGTTTTAAAGAAAATTGCTGATCTCTTTTCATGTATGCCATATAGTCAGACACATTCCTTGAGAGTAAAATTTTCCACATTACTGGATGCTTTGAGATACTTTTAAAAAATCTTTTTAAGTAAAGATGTGTGGTGTGGTTTCATTCTATAGACCAATACAAAAATAATACAAAAATATTAACTGAGTACCGGTTATTGAACAATTGTAAGTTTAAATATATATCCTTTCTATGTGAAAAGCTTTTTTAAAAAATAGTGTCTAGGCTAGAATATTTGCATAAAAATCTCAAGTATATAGGGAATGATAGAGCGGTGTTTTTATATGGAGTGTCCCTGGGTAATTCTAATGGTGAATTAGGGTAAATTTGTTCTTTGTCTTTTGAGACAGGTACTTGCTTTGTAGTTGATTGTAGGAGGACTGCGAACTCACTATGTAGCCCAGGCTAGCCTTGAACTTGTGGCAGTCCTCCTGCCTCTGCCTCCAGTGCTGGGATTATAGGCATGATCCACCACGCCTGGCAAAAGGGTAAATTTTAGAGAGCTAGATTTGTACTGTGCCCTGGCTAGAATGCATTTTAACTGTGTTCTTGTTCATTATTATATTAAGGATAAAAAGGTTGATTACTGGGCCGGGGAGTTAGCTCAGTGGTTCCGGCGCCTGTCTTGCAAGCGCTAGGACCCGGGTTCGATTCCCCAGTAACCACATAACAATACTGGGTGTGGAGACCCACACCCAGCAGCAACCAGTACCACATACCACAGTGCCGGGTGTGGTGGCTCATGCCTGTAATCCCAGCACTCAGGAGGCAGAGGCAGGAGGATTGTGATGTGAGTTGGAGGCTGAGCTCAGGGCCAGCCTGAACCACAAAGCGAGACCCTGTCTCAAAAAACCTAAAAAAAAAAAAAGGTTGATTACTTATTATTAGGTTAAATAAATAGTGGTTTACACATAGAAATAGATTGTTGAAAATATATATACATGTATTCAAGTGTGTTACAGAATATAGTGATTATTTTTTTTAACCTGAGTAGGTCTCACTCCAATAGTGGCCTTTGGAATCTAGTTATGTTAGAAACTTAAGTTCTTGTATATTAAGAAGTTGATGATTCAGAATCTTAAACTATAGCATTAAACTTTACTTTCTAATGTGACCTTAGAACTTGTAAGCACTGAGGTTTCTTGATTCTTACAGGTTTATGTGTGGATCTATGACCCAGTTCACATTAAAACATTTGTCATGGGATTAGTTCTTGGTAAGTACCAAGATGTAAGTAGCTTTTAACAAGTACAGTCTAAAATTTAAAAATCAAAGTGTAGCACCACAAAGGAAAACATTTCTAAATTTAACAAAATTATTATTACTTAAGAGTCTACTTTAAAATCAAAAGATAAATGATAAACTTTTAGAATATTCACAGGCTAGGGATTTAGCTCAGTGGTTCCAGAGCCTGCCTTGTAAGCACAAAGTCCTGAGTTCGATCCCAGGTAACCACACACCATGGTGCTGGGCTTGATGGTTCACGCCTGTAATCCCAGCACTTGGGAGGCAGAGGAAGATTGCTGTGAGTTCAAGGCTTATCTGAGCTACATACCCCAGGGCCAGCCTGAACTATAAAGCAGGTTAGTGAAAGTTTTAGAAAAACCAGCACTCTCCAAAATTGATAAGGACATCCACTGCTTCAGTTTTACTAAGGGCACTTTGGGTAATATTTTTGAAATCTTAAATGCCAAGCTTAAGGATTTAACCTCTGGTAGAACCTGACATTTACAAGTCCTTGGGTTTGAAAAAAAAAATGTGTGTATATCTATATATCTATATAATTATATAGATACATATTATATATATAAAGTATATATAATATATATATAATATGTATATAGAAATAATTTTCAATGCATATAAAACTGACTCAGCTATTCTATTAGGAAGACTTTATCCTATTCGTGCATAGTTGCTCAAAGTATATGTGTTTATGTACTTATTTTATTTTATTTATTTATTTTGGTTTTTTGGAAATAAAATCTCTTGAACTCACTATGTAGCCTAGCCTGGCCTTGAACTCCTGCCCCAGCCTCCCAGGTACTGAAATTACAGGGGTGTGCCACCATACCCAGTTTCATGTGTTGCTCATTTTAATCCAAATCCCTGAGACTATAAGAGGGTAATCTAAAGAAAAACTTTTAAAAGTATAAATACTGACTTTTGGCCTAGTAATTGCCCTTAAAGGTATTCTTTCAGTTATATAATCACACATGCACAAATGTGAATGCACAGGGATATTTGTATTATTATTGTCTATTATAGGTTTAAAGTTCCCCCATAGGAGAAGGGTGAAATAAATTACAGTGTAATAGAATACTATGCAGCCATTAAAGAATGAAGATACTGGGCTGGGGATTTAGCTCAGTGGCTCCTGCCTTGCAAATGCAAGGGCTTGGATTTATCATAACCACATACAATAATGCTGAGTGTGGAGACTCACACCAGCAGTCAGAACCACATGGTGGTGGCTCACCCCTATAATCCCAGCACTTGGGAGGCAGAGGCAGGAAGATTACTGTGAGTTCAAGGCTGAGCTCAGAGCCAGCCTGAACTACAAAAAGTGAGACCCTGTCTCAAAGAAAAAAGAAGATACTGATAGATAGGTATCTAGAATAGGTAAAATGAGTAAGAATTATGTTTATTACTTAGAAAAAATTTCTTTGAAGCTAGTTTATATATAGGGAATTTCTGGGAATATAAATACTATAAATTTAATTAGCCCCCTGATTAATAAAATAAGAATTTGGATGAAGATTTTATCTTTACTGTCCTTTTTTATTTATTTCTGACTTGGATTTTTTTTTAAATATAAATGTGTATTTCTCTAAAGTTTAGGGCAGGTAAGGATGAATGGAAAAGAATGATTTAGCAAATAGGGTCTACGGCCATACCACCCTGAACCTGCCTGATCTCATCTGATATAGCAAATAGGAAAAATAACTGATACAAGTTAAAATAAATTAAGCCAGTACATCATCTTAAGATCCTGCTCAAAACAACTCTTTGGTGTAGCAGTACATGCATATAACCCCAGCTGCTGAGGAGGCTGAGACAGGAGGATTACAAGTTTGAGACCAGCCCAGGCGATTTAGTGTGGCTCTGCCTTAAATAGAAAAAGGCTGGGGAAAAAGCTCAGTGGTAATGCACTTATAGCTCACAGAACTATAGCTTTGTAGTTCAGGCTGGTCCTGAACTCACTATGCAGACAAGGCCTGCCTCAAACTCATAGCAAAATTAATGTGATTAAATTAGTGTGATCCTATATTCTTGTTCAAATCAGATAACTGACTCACATTGGGTCTTATATGAAAAAAAAAGGTTTTATTGTATCTTGTGTCAAAAATATTTTTAGTGGACTCGGAATTTAGCTTAGTGGCTCTGGCACCTGCCTAGAAAGCACAAGGTTGCGAGTTCAATGCCCAGTACCATATATCACATTGCTGGCTGTGTTGGCTCACACCTGTAATCCCAGCATTTGGAAGGCAGAGGCAGGAGGATTGCTGTGAGTTATATAATGAAATTACTCATACTTTACTACTTTTTACTTTTTAAAAATTTTATTTTTTTTCTCTATTGTTTCAGAATATTTTCCCCAAAGAATATGTTCATTTATTATTACAATGAGGCTATTTACATTTTTATTCCAGAAGTTATATCACTTTGTCATTTCTTGTTCCAGTGATTGCAGTAATAGCAGCCACCCTCTTTCCACTTTGGCCAACAGAAATGAGAGTAGGTGTTTATTACCTCAGTGTGGGCGCAGGCTGCTTTGTAGCCAGCATTCTTCTCCTCGCTGTTGGTAAGTATTATTAGGAAAACTAACTCAGTAAGGTAAATATTCAGCAGTTGGGCTATAATCTAGAGCTTTAGGAAAGCTCCATAGCAAAATTAATGTGATTAAATTAGTGTGATCCTATATTTTTGTTCAAATCAGATAACTGACTCACATTGGGTCTTATATGAAAAAAAAAGGTTTTATTGTATCGTGTGTCAAAAATATTTTTAGTGGACTCGGAATTTAGCTTAGTGGCTCTGGCACCTGCCTAGAAAGCACAAGGTTGCGAGTTCAATGCCCAGTACCATATATCACATTGCTGGCTGTGTTGGCTCACACCTGTAATCCCAGCATTTGGAAGGCAGAGGCAGGAGGATTGCTGTGAGTTTGAGGCAGGCCTTGTCTGCATAGTGAATTCAGGGCCAGCCTGAACTACAAAGCGAGACTCTGTCTGAAAAAAATATATTTTTATTAATGCTATATTTGATTGATATATTGCATGCGTTACGGGGTATAGTGTGGTGTTTCAGTACATGTACAGTATGGAATGATTCAATAAAACTAATATCCGTTATCTTAATTACCTATCATTTTATAGTGAGATAATTTGAAATTTATCCTTAGTTATTTTGAAAAGTTACTAAATCTGCAAATAGGAAGTGCTTTTAAAATTAGCTAGAGCAAAGATTTAATATTTTTGCAATGATCAGTCATTTATTAAATATAATTTCAGTAGATCCTGTTTGTATTTTAATGTAAGGTAAATTCAACTTGTATAAAACATTTAAATTCTATGATGTGTTCAGTGAATGTTACTAAGCAGTTTGCCCCTTGAAGGAAAATCAGTTTTTGTTTGAAATAAATTCTAGATGCATTAAGGAATTAAATGTTTTAAAAATCAGACAGAATTTTTTTTCCTAGATGATTGAGATCTTTCTTGGCTAACAAGCAATATAAAGAAAAAGACCAGGAGTGAGGGATCATATAAGAATAAAAAAAAAAGAAAAACCTTTTCACATCAAAAACAGACCAAACAATAAATTACCAGGACAGGAAAAGATTAAAATTCCCATATATTTATATCGGTTGATAAGAGGATGAGAATATTATATAGTAAAAGGCATGAACAATCCCATTCTTCAGAAGACAGAATAAAAAACAAATACTATAAGTGTATAAAAATGCTAGCTAATAAATAGGATGAGTTTTCTGCCTATTTAGTAGGATGTTTTACCTTGTTTAATGTTAACATCAAAGAATTTAACTGGTGGAAGGACACGCACCCAAAGGAGATGCATCACAGTCATGATAGTCATATTTTTCCATATTGAGCATTTTACTTAAAATTCTAGTCTTTGAAAATTTTGTCTTTAAAGGCCACACGACTAGTGTTTCAGCTTGGGAAGACATGTTAACTTTTCTTAGTTTATCTATAGCTGCCTAGGATTAATTATTGAATTCCTTGATCTATTCAGAGTTTATATTATTATGTGTTATGAAGTTCTAGCTATTTTCCCCAAATGAAAAATTAACTTCTACCAAGTCCGAAGAATATTTGTAAGAGTAAAAACTGTATATCTACATTATTAATCTAATATTTGTTGTTTGACCAGGATTATCTCAACTGGGTACATGCTATTCTGATTCTGTTATGTAATATATATGGCATTACTGCATAGCACTGAGCAGTCCCCCTTCGTGTATGTCTTCACCCTGGTATTCTAGAATGGTGCTACCATCCATGGACCCACGAGCCTATCTGTTGTCTTTTTTCAGCTCATCATCATTGGACTTCCTTTTTTCTTTGTGGTCTAAAACTGTGAAGTGAGATTTTCTCCACCTACCTTTCAGTATTTTTCCTTGCTCTTAGCTTGAAAAAGTCTCCTGCTACTTCTCCTGGGGGCACAAGCGCAATTGTAGGCCAAGAATTAGTATCTAAACCTATTACTAAGGTAACTAGTGTTGGTGTTAGTACCCATATCAGAAAGAAAAGCTATAAACTTTAATCTGACATTAGATATAAAATTAATGACTCTTAAACTAATGAAATGTAGTCACTTCTTGAAACTTATCACTAGATATTTAGTTCTGTGGAACAGAATTGTTCCACATGCTTGTTTTTAATTAAGCTAGTATTCACAATAATAATTTGTTTTTTTTAAATAATTTCTTAAGTGATTTTTAAAAAATATTTTAAATTACTATGGATTTAAATATGTATTATGCATCAGTCTTGCAAATTAAAGTAGGAAATAGACCCAATATTTATATGTTGGTTCTGTTAGAAAATCCCCTATATTCGTTCAAATACCATAATTTTGATTTGTAGTTCACCTACCAGTTGTATGTTATTTTTATATTATATGAAGTATTATATATTATTCAAAGTTAATTTGATTTTATTTAGAACAGGCATTGTTAATATCACCATTTAAAAGATGAGATTTTTCTAAAATGTCTCATTTTAGTATAGGAGTGGTATATAACAGTAATTCACAGTTTTTATTATTCTTTCCATTTTGCTCTTGGTAATATGATGCCCCATGGAGAAAAACTAACCTATGTTAGAAATCTGCTATACCTGTTTTATATGTGAAATTTTTTTTTTTTTTTTTTGCTCTTTGAGGCTGGCCTTGAACTTACTATTTAGCTCAGGCTGGCCTCAAAGTCACCGCAATCCTCCTGCCTCAGCCTCCCAGTGACTGGGGTTATAAGCATGTACCATCATGCCTGTCTTTTGTATCACATCAATATTGCCTTATTTCTCTCTCTTTTAAAATACAATATTTAATTAGTATAAAACAGCTGTCTGACAATCCATAAAACAGCACAGTTGAGTGAAGTGTTCTACACCTTTATTCCCAGCACTCAGGAGCTGAGGCAAGAGGATCATTGCAAGTTTGAGGGCAGCCTTGGGTACATATTGAGCTCAACTAATGAAAATAAAAAACTTTTTAACAAATAATTTTAAAAGTTAAACACTTGTTATAGCACTATAAATGTATGTGGAAAAAAATGCAACCTCCTTAAAAGTTTATTATCTCATATCAGTGACATTTGTTTTGAAATCATAATTTCAAACATAATTTACCTTTTCTGTTTGTGCCATAAGACTCAATGTGTTGTAGTTCTTTCAGTATACATAATGTTCTTGTAAAAATAAAAAATACTACTTTATAAATAAAGTGGTTTACTTATAAATACTATTATGTAAAAGTCAAGGGAGCTATAACAATTTCCTTTTAGTAATCCAAAGCAAAGAACAGATATGAAAATGATATAATTGTGAAGAAAACATTACTATAAATTTTTTAATTCATATTAAATTATCCCACAGGTTTGTCCTGTCCTTCTAAAAAATGTAACCTCATAACCCCTTCATGTTTAACACATTCACGACAGGGCTTTATGTGTATGACTGTCTTGTGCCACCTGATGGGACAGTCATGCATGTACCACCGGTTGTTCAAGCCACTCAGCAGCGAGACAGGAATTACGGCCCTGTCATGAACCTATTGAGCAGTCTTACCTTTATTAGCATTGATTGTACTGCCTGCCTGCCCCCTAATTAAACTCGAGACCTTCTCACTGAGCTTCATCCTCATCTCTTTTTCAATGTTTTTGAGACAAGGGACAAAGTTGTAAGGTAAGTAAGTTACCCAGGTTGGGATTGATTTGTGATTCTCCTGCTTCAGTTTCCTGGAGTACAATAACTATAGATGTGCACAATCATACATAGTTTGTATTGTTTCTTAATATTGAGAGTTGATTTTTAAGTATAAATGATTTACCTAATAAAACAAAAAGGACTAAAGATAGAAACGTGCTAATGCTCAGATTCTTTATCCATTGCTGACCTAGCCTTCAAGCAGATTAAAGCATATGTTGATGTTGGGGGCCCATGATATATGGAGGGACCTACAGAAGTGTTTTCATTTCCATTCATTTAGTAATATATATGTTAAGTAATATGCAGCATCATGTTTGTATTTATGTTATAATACAAAGTATAATTTTAGTATTCCATAGAGGATTCATTGTATAAAAACAAAAGTATTTAGTATCTAGGAAAGTTGTGATGCAACACTCTTTTTAAAGGCTTCATCCTTGTGTGTCTTTTATCAGTTACTTGTGTTTGGGTTTTTTTATTTCCTTTCACCATGACTTCATGAATGCTGACCATGTTTATTGAAGTACTGTGACTTGTATAGAAATTATGAGTGTGTCTGAGATAGTGTCCACATGAAAACAAGTAATTTTACAGGAGTGTCATTTTTAATTGTACCCTCAAGTTCAGAGTACATTGCTCTTAGGATAATGTGATAGCTGTTAACTAGTCAGAATTTAAATATTCATAATTACAGTGCATGAAATATACAAATAAAACTAAATGTTTTCATAGCTTATTTATTAACAGATACTCCCCGTGATGTGTGTCAGTGATTGAATTATTAAATTACAGAAATGTTTCTGCCCACAGCTCGTTGCATTCTGTTTCTCATCATTTGGCTTATAACTGGAGGAAGGCACCACTTTTGGTTCTTGCCTAACCTGACTGCTGATGTGGGCTTCATTGACTCCTTCCGGCCTCTGTACACACATGAATACAAAGGACCAAAAGCAGACTTAAAGAAAGAAGAAAAATCTGAAACCAAAAAACAGCAGAAGTCTGACAGTGAGGAAAAGTCAGACAGTGAGAAAAAGGAAGATGAAGAAGCAAAAGTAGGACCAGGAAGTCATGGAACAGAAGGCTCAGCTGGGGAACGGCATTCAGACACAGACAGTGACAGGAGGGAAGATGACAGATCCCAGCACAGTAGTGGAAATGGGAATGATTTTGAAATGATCACAAAAGAGGAACTGGAACAGCAAACAGATGGGGATTGTGAAGAGGAGGAGGAAGACAATGAAGGAGAAACACCTAAATCTTCACATGAGAAATCATAATTGACTAATCTGGGACTGAATAAGTGCAAGAGATTGGATTTTCTATGTTGGCAGATTCATCATAATGTACATGTGGCATTTGTAGCACTCTTAAGTCCATTCACTGAAAGTATTTGACAACCAAGCAGTTCTATTCAGTCCTTCATTTTATAGAATATTGGTACTATTATTGGTACAGTCTAAAGCCATTGAGTTTTATGCATTTGATAATTTTACAGTAAGTAGGCCTCATTTTGATAGTTATCATAGATGCATTTCCACAATGACTTAGATTAAGGGCGTTTTTGATAGTTATATGGCTTTTTACTGTTAGATTAATCAAAAAGAAACTCCAGCGTTTCAGATTATTCATAGTTTGTGTAGCCATTTCACAATTTATTTAGGTTGAAATACTTAAACTCATTGTTCTTGATAGTTAAGTGTTTTTCATTATAAAATTATAGAATTTCATTATAAAATTCTACCAGAAATTTCTTAAAGATTCTGAGTTAGCAGGTTCAAAAATATTTGGTGGAAATAAGCCAACAAATAACAATGCCGGAATATTTTAGTTTTAGCTACAAATTCTTCTTCCCAACTTAGGAAATCCAAGCTGAATTGTACACTTGATTCAGAGAAAGATGGTCATCTCCAGCGGGAAAGCGAACAGCATTGATTGGAAGATGATGGCCCTTCTTTCTACCCCATCTCCTTGTCATAACATAAAGTGTATTCTGTACATAATTTACAAATAAAACATTTTATTTTAATTTTACTTAGACATTTCTCAACACTTAAATTTGTAAAATTAAGATCATGTAAGGTTATGTTTTTAGAGAAATGAAAGTTTCAATAACCCACAGAACATCTGTGATCTTTCTACAGCAGCTTCAGTTTTGTGCCAACATTCCATGTATTTGAATATAAGTAAAAATTGATCCATATCAAATAAGAGCAGACTTAAAAGTAGCTGTTTGTACGCCTTAATGTTCATTTTGATTTATTTTAAATCTCTGCGTTCAGAAATGGGGTACTGTATTTTCAGACCAGGAGGCACTGCTGTGAAAGGTAATTTACTGTTCTAAAATATCAGTTTAAAATAAAGGCTATAAGAGAAAACATAGCGAACCATTGACTCTAATTGCTTCAAACTGGTTTTGCAGTTTGATTTTTGTCCTGCAAGGTATAGTTGCAAATCTTAGAAAACTCTTTGTTTACTTACAAGCATAATCATTCCCGGGAGTTAAACTCTGCAAACTGATAGTGAATATTAAATGATTTTACTTGAGTCACATGAGAGTATTTTGCTTTGTAAATGAAATAGCTGGAGTATGTAGGTCTTTTTCTTTGGGCCATTTACCATCTAGGTGTTCCACTAAAAGTGTTACATTCTTCTGATTGTGAGAAAAATACATTGACGCATTTTATTAAATATGGCTCGGTTACTTGTAGTATTCCTGTAAGTGGGCAGACATGTGGCTCTTTAATGTTAAAGCAACTCTGTCAAGGCTGCAATCATTTTGAGTTTTCTGTTAGCAACTGTTCATTGATTTTAGTGCCTGGGTACTTTCCCTTCTCATTTGCAGAATTCTGCAGTGAGGTTATGTGTAATAATAGCTTCTGAGCTTCTTAATCACCAGTAACGATAATAATAATAATGTTTATTTTGGAGTATGAATGTGGTACCAGAAGTGTTTTTCAGCATTAGGTGATTTTGTTAACCTTTACTATTATGAAATACCCAGGCACTTGATAGCTATCCTGAAGTTCTCTAAGTTCTCTAATGTGTACTCTGTTTAGTCCTAAAGACATGTGGAGCATGCTAATTATGAAAGCTTCTTACTGATATGTGTGGATTCTTAAGAGAATATTGGTACACATTTTTATAAATATTTGGTGAACCCTGAGGGGAAATATTCTAATGTGGTTAGAAAGTGAGTGAGAAATTTCAGCTTAATGTCTTTTGTATTCTTCAAGCTTGTATACTTTAAACAAATATAGAAATCAAATACTGCCTCTGTTGCAATCATCAGAAGAATGGATGGCTGTCTTTGTTGGTTAACATTAAATATCCTTGTATGAGCATGGAAAATTAATTAATACAATGGAGATTTAAAAAAAAAAAACTTAAAAATTTGCTGAGTAAAGTGGGTAATACAGGATTTATTGTGGAGTGCATATAAATTGGCCTAACTAAACATTGAATTAACTGAAAGCCAAAGTCCAGGTGGTAAGAATAATAGTAAAAATAATGCAGATATGAATGTTTTAAAGTTAATATATTAAATAGGTTGCTTTTCTTTTTCCTGCCCACTGAATTCTTTAATTTTCAAACTATAAGGCCTTCTAGACAATGTAAATTAAACAATTTAGGTCAGTACTACTCCAAAATAATAAATTTTAATACATAATATTGAAATTATATAGTGATGATGAATTCTGGTGTTTCCTCCCCCTTTTCTGGTTTTACATTGGGAGTATTAACTGCTGGTTTGAAAAATCATGTGTTTTGTAAGTTGAATGTTTTCCTTTATCAGAAACTAGAAAACCACACGTATAGTTGGTTCTTGTTATTCGCAATAATTTTACAAAATTATTGTGGACATTGAGTTAGCAAACACTGAACCACTGCACTGAGGGGAAATGTAGGGTCAGGTGTCTGCAAGCCTTTGGTTGCATTTTCTTTCTTTTTCTTTTTTTTTTTTTTTTTAAGGTTTTTTGAGACAAGGTCTCGCTTTGTAGTTCAGGTTGGCCCTGAGCTCAGCCTCAAACTCACATCACAGCAATCCTCCTGCCTCTGCCTCCCGAGTGCTGGGATTACAGGCGTGAGCCACCACGCCCGACACTGTGGTATGTGGTATTGGTTGCTGCTGGGGTGAGTCTCCACACCCAGTATTGTTATGTGGTTACCGGGGATTGAACCCGGGTCTTTGCGCTTGCAAGACAGGCACCAGAACCACTGAGCTATATCCCCGGCCCTTTGGTTGCATTTTCATCAATGAAGTAATATGTATACTTTTTAAACATGTATTTTAAAGAAACTAGTATGTATTGTTAATTCATTAACAAGCAGAATTTACAACCAGTACAATTATAACTCATGCCTGAAGAAAGCTGTTCTAATACAATTTTCTTTATGAAAGACATCACAGAAGTTTTGCACTTTCGGAATGTTAGATAGCTATTCAGCACTATTCTTGGGCCATTTAAAAGATGAAATAATTTCATTATGTAACCTCACCTAGTCACAACATTTCATTTCACACTTAGAGTAACAGTTTAAATGGTCCAGGAGCTATTCTTCTCAACTTATTTTTAATAAAGCTTTTCTAACTTCTAAAAAATAAAAGGTAAATGTGCCACCCAAGTGTGGAGGCACATTCTTGTAATCCTAGCACTAGGAAGGCTGTGGCAGGATGTTAACAAGTTCAAGGCCACACTATGCTATGAAGCTAGGTTGAGCCCAGCTTGCACGACACAGTAAGATCCTATCTAAGTCCCCTGACACAGTCACAAACATGAAATACATGGCAGTAAACAGAACAAGTAGGAGGGCTGGAGTTAAAAGACCTCATTCAACCTCAACAGAGACTGGACATGTTGCATTTCTTGCTATTCTGTGTGGCTGCAAAAGCAATACAGAAATTGTAAACAGATTTAAAATATGGAATCTATAAAGAAGACTGACCTCATTTAGGTATAAAGTTGTGATGTTTACCTCCCTAATCTATAGTATTTTACTGCATCATACTCCAGCATCCGAGTAGCATCTTTAATCACTGTATCTTGAATAAACGTCCTCATTTTTGTGTAATTTGCTTTTATGTTACAGCAATACTTGGTGCTCATTCATTACTAGCAAGCAGTTACCATACACTAGAACTTCATTAGGTACAGCCATGAATAGAAATGAAGTTTTGCTCTTCTAGACCATTTGTGTATAAGGACTATGACAAGGACTTGCAGTATTTGCTGGGTATCTCACCTACCCTTCCCATTTCTGCCCTCCACCCCAGGAGACTGACCTTAATGGACCACAGCAGTGGGTGTCTAGGCCACTTGGCTACTAGATGATTTTGGCCAGATGGTGTCCTAGCTAATGAAGTTCAAGGTGTGTTTTCTCTTGGCTCTTTCTCAGAGGAGCTGCCTCAGCAATTAGAAGTCACCACTTCACCCAATTTCCCTTTGCCACTCTGCATGTTTTAATTGAAAATAGTTTTGATGCGAACAGCCTGAAATTTCTAAAGCTGCTGTGCTTCCTCTATGTCCCCCATTTCTGCACTCTTGTATAATATCCTCAAACTATAAGAACTGTCGCTTCCTGTTTACCAGTAAACCACAGTGAAACAATGAAATCTGCTTCGTCAGATCCATGTCACTAAATATTAGAAAGGAGGCCTCAGTTTTACACAGTGACTGACAGTTATGCATGAATTTGTGTTCTTGTCGGTATCTATGCAGATTACTGCTCAAGGAGATTAAGTCTGCTTTCGTTACCAAGTCCTGAGGCCAGTGTCTATAGCATTTTGATGGAAATTCTTGAGTGGATCCACATATACCTACTCCACTTTCGCAGCCTTGCCCAGAGACCTTTCCAGAGTAATTACATGACTTTTCTGTCAAGATGAAATTTAGCATAGGAGAGCATTTTTTCTTAGGCTTGTAGTTCTGTGATCTCTTATCTTTAGCTTGGCAGTAGAAACAGAAGGCTTCTGTTTCTCTTGGGTCAGATCATAACACTTTGGTCTTATTTCATTTTAAATTCTTAGATCAACATTTTTCTGCCATGGACAAACCTCAGTAATGTTCTTAAATGCAAAAAGAAAAAAAAATAGTGGAATTATTTTTAAAAATCACAATATATTAAATTCTGACATGTATATGTAAGTTTAATCTAGGAAAGGGTCTAATAACTGCTATGACATTGAAGTAGCAGAAATAATAAGATATCTGCAGTAAGTATAAAGTGACATGAAAATACCTGGTACCTAACAAAGATACTACTAGTACAACTTTGGGTTCTTACCTATATTTATAATTGAAGGAAATGCTGAATTTCAGTTATAGTCTAGTGAAAATTTTGCATCAACTATGTTAATGTATACATTGAATTCTGTTCCTAAATCCTGTAGAGGTTTGTGGCCTATCTAATCAGATCCACCAGTGTTTTTTAAAAATGTCACATATTCATTATCACAACATAGCAGATGATGTATGTGTATTGTGTATTTTTTAAAGATAGGTCCTATATTACTTCTAGATAAACATCACACAAACATTTCTCAATGTGAGAAGCAGGGCAGAATTTCATGTCTTGTTACAGTTTGGATCTGGAATGTCCCCCGAAGTCTCCTGTGTTGAAGGCTTGGTCCCCTGTGCAGCAATGTTCAGAGGTGGGGCATTTGGCCAGTGATAAGATCATGAGGGCTCTGATCTCATCAGCAGATTCACCCACTGACGGGTTAAATTAAATGAACTAATAGGAGATGGTGGAAGTCGGGGCAGGGGGTGCTGGAGAAAGTAAGTCCCTGGTGACATGTCCCTGAAGGTGTCCCTGACCCTTTTCTCATTTTCTTTGTTTCCTGACTGCCACAAGTGATGCAATCTCAATAGCTTTCCCTCACCACGATGTTTTGTCTCACCTCAGGCTCAAAGTAACAGAGCCCAAAGAAACCATAAGCCAAATTAGTCTTTCCTCCCTGCAGTTGTTTTTTTCAAGTATTTTGTCACAGTGATAGAAAGCTGACTAATATACCAATACTGAGATTATCTTTCAATCATTGAACAAACATGAGTAAGTAACATGTGCTAAACATTGTGCAATAACTCGAGCTAGTTTAGTGAGAGAGACAAGTATTCAAATAGTTGCAGCAAAGTGTGTGATATTAGAGAATCTATGACAAGCTTATGGGATCACATAAATGAGAGCCCATCCAAGACTGGGAAGGTCTAGAAGACTATGTACCAAATATATGTTACAAATTGTATTTTGCATTCCACCACATTCAGTGATTCTGGTACTTAAAAGGCTAATAAGGCAGGAAGATTACAGGTTTGAGGGCAGCCTAGATAAGTAGCAAAACTGTCTCAGGGATTGAGAGAAAATTTTATGATTGTTTATCATGTCTTCAAATATACATCTTCACCTTTTATGATTATGGCATGTTGCACTGTGAAAAAAACGAAGATCAGTAACAAATTAGTCTACAACTGAGAAGAGCAGCACCTATGAAGAGACTGGTCTGCATTTTATACAGACAACAGCTGACATGTACGATGAGCTCCCAGGAGCTACACAGATAAGGCAGGTCACATCTTCATCCCTACTCTCTAAATGCAAATACTGTATAAAGTTTCTGATTCTGAAACCTTATTCTTAAAAGCTTTTTTCCTCACTGGCCTTTAATACAAGAACCCTCAGAGTTCTCCACTTTTCAGATTCCCATATGCTGTGTTTTACCTCACCTTCCATCCCACCAACTAAGTCTCCCAAGGGACGGATTACAAGTTCTGTTACTTAAAATACATGTGCAGATGCCTTTGTAGTGACACTCACCCTGTAATCCCTAGCTGTTCTGGAGGCTGACAGAATTGCTTGAGCCTAGGATTTTAAGGCTAAGCTCGGCAACATAGCAAGATCTTGTCTTAAAGAAAAATGCCAGATATAGTGGTGCACCTACAGGCCTAGCGTTCAAGAGGCTGAGGCAGGAGGATCACTGTGAGCTCAAGGCCAGCATAGGTTACATAGTGAGTTCAAGGCTGCCCTGGAATAGGTAGTGAGACACTGAAAAAAACCAAAAAGCAACAACACTGACACACAAAAGCCGTAAAGATGTCTACAGCTTCCCTCAGCTTCCAACTAAAGTGAATTATACAAGTGAGAAGTGTGAAATGTTTATTTTAAAGGTTTCCTCAATGACAAACCTGAATTACACAGAGATAATTTTCTAATAGCAAAGGACAAGCTTTAGTAAATAGAGCTCAAAGTTTTACTCCCTTTTCCACTTCACAGACTTATAATTCTATGTCATGCAGATGGAGAAGGGTGTGGTGATGGGGAGACAAGAGTGCCATTTAGATTCCCAGAAGAGATCACAGACTGCTTTTTTAGAAGGCAACAACAGTCCTCTACAGCCTCAGAGGTCGAGCATCTTAACACCTGGGAGGGCTGGCTCAGCCCTTCCTTTCTTCAGCCAGCCAGCATTTACAGAACCTCTACTATGTTCTGAACAATGAAAATACAAACAAGGAACCTGTAGCCCTTGCCCACGGATGGTTCATACACAGTCCAGGAAGAAGCCAGGTGCCAGCATCCGCCACATGGAAACAAAGCTGGAAGAACTCTATCTTCTAATTGGTGCAACCTCTGCCTGGCAGGTGTGTTATGATAAAGCAAACACAAAGCAGCACCCTCTGTGCCACGGCTCAGTGTTGTGGGCCCTGAGAAAGGGAAGATGAAGGAGCTTGGGCACATGGAGAAAAGACCACTGAGCTGGTTTTTACCCAGAAGCAGGGTTTTACAGCTGTGCCACTGCTCTTAATCATTGAAAGGAATGTTTTTGCAAAGTTGGAATATTCCCCCTAGGAATCTATACGTCCAAGTGAGAATAACCATTAGTTGATGCCGTAGAAAGATGTTACTGAAAAATAAGTCCTTGGGCCTCTGTTTTAGCAGCTTCCAGCAACAAGTGTTCCTTCGCAGGATATCAAATAAGCGTTCCATTCACCTCTTAAGTGTTCTTGTATTTATCATGGTTAAAGTCAAACCTGTGTAAAACTAAAATCATCCTCTCGGGATGCTTATTTTGATTACTGTAACCCCACATGCCAGGTGGAATGAGGAAGTAACATAAGACATTGTTTCTATGCTGTTGAGAATAATTTCATTTCCTTCCTGTTGGCTACTTTCTTGATACAACATGCAACTAGAGATTATAAGAGACCTAAGTGTTAAAACAGACACTCTAAACCTATTGCAGAACAGGTTAGGTAAAACTCTTGAAGACATTGGCTTAGACAAAGACTTGAACAGAACCTCTATAGCACAGGAATTGGCAGAAGAAATCAGCAAATGGGACCTCATTCTTTTAAAAAGCTACACAGCAAAGGAAACCACCAACAGAGCAAAAAGGCAACCAACGATGTGGGAGAAAATCTTTACCAGCTGTTCCTCAGACAAAGGGTTACTATCTAGAATATGTGAACAGCTGAAAAAAAATCAGCCCACCCAATTTAAAGACCCAATTCAAAAATAGCCATCTGAAATAAACTGATATTTTTCAGAGGAAGAAGTAAGAGCAGCTAAGAAGCATATGAAGAAATGCTCAAAATCACTAGTCATTCAAGAGATGCAGATGAAAACAACACTGAGATTTCATCTCACTCCACAAAGAATGGCTGCCATTTCAGAATCAGCCAGCAGCAAATGTTGGTGAGGCTGCGGAGAAGAAGGAACCCTTCTCCACTGTTGGTGGGACTGTAGACTAGTACAACCCCCGTGGACATCAGTTTGGAGATTCCTCAAAAAGCTAGGATTGGAGGTCCCATTTGACCCGGCCATCGCCCTGCTAGGTATATACAAATGAATTAAAAGACTCATATCACAGTGACATATGTGCACCCATGTTTACAGCAGCTCAGTTTGTGATTGCTACATCTTCAAAACAACCCAAATGTCCATCAACTGGATAAAAAAGCTGTGGTTCTTCTACACAATGGAGTATTACTCTGCCATAAAAAATGATGTTTGAATCATTTATACTTAAACGGACATACCTTGAGGATGTCCTCATAAGTGAAATAAATAGGTCACAGGTAGGTAAATATCGCATCTTTTCTCTGGTATGAGAAAATAAAGATGTAAATGAGTCCTAGAATTGTATGTTATATATTGTGAAATAGAAAAAACTCAAAGTGAAATAGAGTGAAGGGGGAAAAATAATGAGATTATAACAAAAAAGAAAGGAAACAAATTGTATGTATATAGGATGCTGGTAGGGTGGGCAGGGCTATGGGGAAAAATGAGAATTAAGTTGTGTCTTATACTGGTACAAATCCTCATTGTGCAGTGCAATTATGATGTGTATATGTAATGTACCAATAAAGATTTCAATAAAAAACATTACAGATTTTTGCCTTAAAGCTGACCTTCCTTTAGCAACATAAGCTCTCACTGCAGATAGCCAGAAATCAGCTGAGTTGAAAGAGTTGCATTAACTTTGTGCATAAATGACTTCCTTTTGCCTTTTAATGTTTTGCTTCAGCACAGCTTATTTGGTAATTAAAAGATTAATATTTGTGTGGCACCGATTTTGTTTCATTAAAACATTTACAGAAGTTCAAAGTTAAGCATATGAAACATCTAAGTGATTTTTATGTTCTACCATAAACTTTTTAGGGTACATACACTAAGATTTTAAAACAAACTTTAAAAGAGTGTATGTAACATACCTAAGGAAACATGCACAACTAGTAATTGAATTATCACAAAGTGAATCCACCCAAATAATTATCACCCAGACCAAGAAGCAGAACACTAGAAGCCTCTCCCATCCTTGCCAACTCCCCTCCCACCCTGCCCACTGCTGACAACCATGGAGGAGATTTGCCTGTGTCTAAGCTTCATGTAAATAGAGTCGAATTAAGTACTGTTCTGCCTGCTTTGAACACTGTGACTCTTGAACATTGTGAAATTCACATTGTATGCAGCAGTTCAGTATCTAAATTATTAATCCCTTCCTGGATGAGAGGAGAGATAAGTACGCAGATGATTGTGAAGATTTCTATAAAGTCGGAAGCCAAGTGGAACCGCACTTCCTCATCTCCCTGATCAACATGACTAACAAAGCCACCATCGTCCACTGAGAATGTACACCTGGCTAGAGGAATGACTTCCAGAGAACTCTTGAAACATGAAATTCAATCTCTGTGAGAATCGCTTCTGTTCCCTTCACTGAATTCGGACAGGATTTGCTGAGCACCTCCTGTGTGTGGATCCTGGTGCTCTATGAGTGCTGCCTGGAAAACAATCCAGCCAGAAAGCAGCTCACATTGAGAAAGAGCAGTAAGACTAATACACAAATAACTAATTCAAGGGCATAATCTGATGAGAAATGATAAGGCAGATACAAAGTGCTTTGGGGATTTTAAATAATCAGGCATTTGTGGAGATATTGTGTTCTAGTCAGTTTAACCACGGAAATATTGGGAACTAGATCTAGAAAAGCAGCTGAGACTCCTTACTACTGGTTAAAAAAAAATCCAAGTGCTCTGTGGGAGCATCCTCTTGAGACTGAGTCATGAGTATGATTTCTTAACCTTACAGTCAGGAAGAACTATTTACCCTCACCGCTGAGATTTTCAGTAAGAAGCAGCCATGTAAATAGACATGTATTTGGATGAGTAAAATTTCTCCCAACCTTGAACCCAGACAGCCTGTATCTAGCTTTCAGCTCACTGTCACTGCTGCATCATCCTTCACAATCGACACCAAAACCCAGAACTCTCCCTTTCTTAAAATTCTCTTCCCTCAGCATTTGGGAAATGGATTTTTCCTGGTTCTTATTAAACTTGTGGATATCTCTCTTTTATCTGCTTGTTAGAGCATTATTGTGGGTTACAATAACCTATTCCACACTTTTCTAATGAAACTATGTATTTCAGTATAATGGTCACTGGTTGAGCACCTCAGTAGGTGCTGCATCTCTGTATTTCTCAGTAGTCAGCTGTATCTCTGCCTCAGAGATACAGAAACAGTCTTTGTGTTCACTTATTTGGCATAACAAGCAAGGTGTACATACCTGTGCAAAAGTATTTTTACCCACATAATGTCCCTATGTTGACTATGTATGTCTGAGCATCATGAGAGGTAAAATACACCCATACCATTCTTCTGTAAACATCTAATCTGCCATAACGGAATCCAGGTGTGACTCACAGTACCTGTGCCTGGGGAACACAGGAACCCATCTGTGCATTTATTCACATGCCAGTTGAATGGCAAAGTGTGTACAGGAGCTCCAAAGCAGCAACAGGTGAGCTTACTCGTGAAATGCTCATTGCTGACTTTCTTGCATTTAGGGTTATTTTAAGTTGTTTTTTGTTTGTTTGTTTGTTTTGTTTTTAATTTTCCTTGTAGAAGTAGCCCAGTTCAGTACAATGGCACATGAAAAACCTGGTTACTAAAGTTTTAGGCAGTATATATCAAAAAAGCCCTTCAAAATATAGTGTAAATATATGTGCCTTGCTAGATGGAAAGACATCACTTTCAATTTAGAAATTCATCCTGGAATTCAGCCATCAGGTCTTTTTTGTAAAGTATTGAATTAGATCATGTTGTAAATAGAATTGTTACTCCCATCTCCCAAACTGGAATGTGATATTTGACAGTTGGTTTACCAGTTGTTACATTTGCTAACACAGCACAAGCTGGCCAGTGTAGGAATGGTGCATAGAACAAAGCAGAAATTCCAGTGAAATATTGCAGTTTCAAAACAGACAACTGTAGGAGCCGGGGATTTAGCCAAGTGGTTCCAGTGCCTGTATTGCAAGTGCAAGGGCCCAGGTTCGATTCCCCGTTAACCACATACAATACTGGACGTGAAGACTCACGCCCAGCAGCAATCAGCACCACATACCACAGTGCCGGGTGTGGTGGCTCATGCCTGTAATCCCAGCACTCGGGAGGCAGAGGCAGGAGGATTGCTGTGATGTGAGTTTGAGGCTGAGCTCAGGGCCAGCCTGAACTACAAAAAAGCAAGACTCTGTCTCAAAAAAAAAAAAGAAGAAGCGAAGAAACATTGCACCATGATGGAAAAACTGACACAGAAACCTTGATAAAACTGAAGCCTGTAATGTTAACTTTCTACAACAAAACCAAAGGTGCAGTAGATATTGAATTATGTAGCAGCTATGATGTCAAAATGAAGTATTGGCTAATGGTTGTGTTTTACTCAATCCTAAACATGTAAAATAATATAAATTTACAGACATAACAAGTACAAAATATTGAGAAATTCTCTTAGAGGATTTGCACTGGAACTCATATGAAATCATTTACCACAGAGGAAGATCAAAATGTTTAATTGTGGCGCTGCTCATCTCATAGGTGAACACGCAGGTGCAACATCACAAAGACCTACTATAACAGGAAAACTGAAAAGGTGTCAGTCAGCTGTGTCCTACAGAGTAGGGCCAAAATCAAAACATACATGCTCTCAGTGTAAGCGATACTTGTACATGGAACATGCAGTTTTCATGTGTGAAGATTGCTTTTGCAAAACAGTTGAAGCAAGGCTTATTTCTGTGGTACATGTTTGTATTTGCATTGTATTCGCATACATATTTATGATGTTATAATAAGCAAGTACACAGCTGATGTGACAATGTTGTCTATTCTAAAGACAGAATACCTATTAAGGATTTAATATTTTATTTTATTAATATTTTGTTCCAGTTAACTATACATTGTGTAATATAATAAATACCTCCTGATAGAATAGCAAGACAAGTGAGATGGCAAGTACATCCTCCAAAAAAGAAAAATTAAGCATATGTGCTGTCAGTGTAAGTGATATGTATATGTGGAATGTGCTTTTTTCATGTGTAATAACTGCCTTAGATGTGATAACTGAAGTAAAGATTATTTTTGCTGTAGAGTTCTATTGGTATTTTCACTGTAGTTCACATAGGAATTTATTTGTTGTTATGTTTTAGAGTTTGTAAATCTGAAAACAATGTTGAATTTTTTATGCTTTTTTATAAATGTGGAATATTAAAAATTCAACACTTTACTTTTTAATATTTTTCCTGTTAATATTGCTCAATATAATAAATTCATGGAGTTAAAAATTCATCAATGGAAATACTTTTAAATAATGGATTGGGTTTTGTACACCCTTCTGTATGCTCCTTTCACACAAAATTGTCATGATGGCCCAAGTTGAATGCTGAACTCCTCAAATTCCTTCTTTTGTCTGTTCTCATGTTAAATACTCCCTCGGGTGATTCTACTCATCTTCTTGGCTTCAAATGTCACCTTAAATTTCTTCCCTAGTCTTTGCTCCCAGTCATGGATCTAAGTCCAGTGGTACCTCATTATAAATATGTTCCAAATGGAACTTTAATCTCCATCTCCACAGGGCTGCTCCTCCTACTTACAGGAAGCCCTGGTCGACCCAGCTAGAAACGCAGTCATCTCACTACCCACAAATATTTCATTTATTCTATCTCCAAAATTACTTAAAAATCTCTTTGTTGTACCATTCTACTTCCCAATTAGCTCAAGACTTTATGATCTTAGGATGGAGGTGATAATGTAGGGGACTGAGAGAAGGTAAGTGGAAGAATGAGAGGATAAGGAGATGAGGGTGGAGGAGGGAGGGACACTGGAGACACGGGAAGGAGATGGATGCCACTCAGAAAAGACAAAGTAAAACAGCAGTCCCGTGAAAGAGCTCTTCAGTCTGTGCGTTTTAAGGTCTCAAAGTGCATTTTCTTCTTCTTTCCTTTTTTTTCTAAGTATGTTTTCATTATATTCAATTCTTCAAAAAATTACACGAGGTGAAAATCTCCCTCTTACCCTCTAAGTGCCATTTCCCCTTCCATTCTTCCCCACAGGTGTCCTTCCAGAGTTTCTTTATGCAGACACAATAAAGTACAAATATAAGTTCCTATTTTCCCGCTCGTACTCCCTTTTTGCTTTCTTTAATCCTGTGTTCCGTATATTGCTGTTATTTGACAGTATGTTTTAGCATCTTCCTATGCCACTGCATGGACAGCTGCATGCTTACAAAATGTTTTCTTAAGGTTCTAGGATCATAAGTGCCTGAGAAGTGTGCTTTACATGTGTGTTCATTTCATCTGAATAAAATGCTTATAATTTAATATCATAATAACCAGGCATTTCATTTTTTAAATATGGCAGCTCTCAATAATTTGCTACAAACAAATCAACCAACTCTCACCTTTCTATATCCCAAATTTGCGGCAAGAGTAACAGAAATGGAGGGGACAGTCTGGACCTGGGTGTCTGGATCTTTACAGTCCTCCATGCCCACCAGCAGTCTGAGCCGGTCCTGCCAACCACAGAAGCACTCAGAGACCCTGGTCTCAAGCTTACACCTCAGTCATCAGTTCGTCCCGATGACTCCGGTGACTCTGTAGCCTTTGATGGGCTTCCTATACAAGAGGCTGTGACAGGTGCCTTGGAACAAGGATAGCAAGGGCTAGAATGGTTCTTCCCAGAAAGCCAGTGGCAGGGGACCCTCAACATTTTCTTCACCAGCTTTTCCCCTTTATCAGAGCTGGCCCTGCCCCTCCGACCCTCAGTGAACAGCAGATAGTCGGGCTTTCCTTGAAAACTGACTTATCACTGGGTTCAAGATCTACCTTCGGAACCCTGTACACTGACAAATAGAGAAATGCAAACCTTTTGTCTTAGATTTACCAGATGGATTAAGCACCATGGCATTCTTTACATAATAAGTGATAAAAGCATATATAATGAGACCTGTCTCAAGGAAAACAAAACAAAACCCACTTCCCTGTTGAGGGGTGGTGCAGGGAAAATGAAGAAATCTGACTTTGGGTTAACAGCAAGAAATTAGTAAAATTACAAAATCAATGGTGGCCGGATCCTTGGGAGCCTGGAAAACAGAGATAGGTCAGCTGGTTCTAGTCTGGGCAAGAAGAGATTGTCACTGTCAGGTTAGGGCAACTGCAGAAGTGGGTCCAGTGGTCTGCAGCAGCAGCTCTCTGCAGAGAAGCCAGAGGGGTCAAGTACCCTCCATCTCTCACTTCCACACGGATGACTGGAAATGGCTGCCTTGTGTCTGGGGGTTTGGATGGGAAAGGATTTATTTGAGTTGAACTGTACGCACTGAAATTAATAAATATAATGGTTTAAATATCTATTTTAGCCTTTGCAACAATGATACTGAGTAATAATTAAGAAGTTTAAGAAAAATAGCCTGGACCTCAAATTTGGCAATGAATTTTGAGATGCAATCCCCAAAACAAAACCCATTAAAAATACTGAAAGGGGTGGGCTTCACTAATATTAATAGTTTCTGCCCTGCAAAGAAACAGTTAAGAGAGTGAAAGCACAAGGCACAAACTGGAGAAAATAGGTGACAAACATCATCTGATGTAGGACTTGTATTCAAAATGTATAAAAAATAAACCTTTTAGAACTCAACTGTAAAAAAGCAACAACCCAATTTTAAAATGGACAAAATATAGACAACTCAGCAAAGACATACAGATGGCATATAAGTATGTGAAAAGATGCTATACAAAGAAAGGATATGTCATTAAGAACCTCAAATTAAAATAAATGTATTGACTTTGCATCACTATAACAAAATTCCTAAGGCAAATAGTATATAAAGAAAAGATTCATTTTAGTTTATGGTTCTATAGGTTCCAGCCTACCATCAAGGTGGTCTCACAATCCCTTTCAAGGGCATGCCTGCTGTGACCTAAGGACCTCTTGCCAGGATCCACCTCTAACAACATGCAGCACCTCCCAGTGCCACACCTTCTACAGACTTTTGGAGTACTTCATCCGAACCATCGCAACGAAACGCCACTACATACCTATGGCCAACATCATATTGAAGCTGCTCAGAGCTGGCATGGATGCAAAACGATACAGACACTTTTAAAAAATAGCTTGGTAGTGTCTTACTAGAGAGAAATACAGGTCTGCACAATGAATTAAGAGCACCGAAAATGGGAATGGTACTCATTTTATAATGGTACTCAGAGATGTGGCATCTGAGAGTTCCTCACTGTCCCCTTCTAGGACATCTACAAGGTCAAGTTATTTTCTTTCTTCTTCTTTTTTGTTTTAGGTTTTTTGAGACAGGGTCTCGTTTTGTAGTTCAGGCTGGCCCTGAGCTCAGCCTCCAACTCACATCACAGCAATCCTCCTTCCTCTGCCTCCGAGTGCTGGGATTACAAGCGTGAGCCACCACGCCCGGCACTGTGGTACGTGGTGCTGACTGCTGCTGGGCATGAGTCTCCATGCCCAGTACTGTATGTGGTTACCAGGGATTGAACCCCGGGCCCTTGAGCTTGCAAGACAGGCGCCGGAACCACTGAGCTAAATCACTGGTCCAAGGTCAAGTTATTTTCATAACAGTGATAAGATATAATTGCCTTTTACTCTCCCTCTCTCACAGGTTAACAGTAGGCTTTTCTAGCATACCACAGCAACAGCTTGAATGCAGAGGCAGATATGGGAATCTATTTTTTCTATTAAGTCAGACATTCAATGGATTCATTAAAAATGTGAAATGGTGCCACTTCTCATAGTGTTTTTGCTTTGAAAAAGTTATTTTAAAAAACATGTTTATATTAACATGTAATCACTTTTGTTTTTAAGTGATAATTTTAAAATATGAGTTTTAATTTCTAATGGACCCAATATAGATAAAAGTTACCCACATAAACAGAGCTCTTCGGCATTCTCAATAATTTTTAGGAGTAGTTAAGTGGTCTTGAGACCAAAAAGTATTAAAAGCTGCTGTACTAGAGTAGCATGACATTAAGAGTTCTTTGATAAAGCTGACTAAAAATACAGATTTGATGGCACAGAACCATTCAGTGAAAACAAAAGCCAGGCATCTGAGATGGAGGCTGACAGATTTCCTCAGGGACACCAGCTGGAAACAGGAGAGTAAGGATTTGAGGAGACAGACTCTGGCTGTAAATCATTTACCTGCCTGGCGTGGACTAGGGTGCCTGGCAAATATAATCGCCTGGTAACCTCAACAATTAGTTTGACACAGATATGATTGCAAATAATGGCCACATTTTATAATAATGTCACTTAAATTGCATCTGGCACTTAGAGACACTGTTCAAACTCCTTGCGGCATCATCAATCAAAGTTGTCTTTGGACTATTTTACTTATAAAGCAGGCGCAGGCTCAAAGAAGAAAGAGTGCACATCTGGATTCAGGAAGCCTTGAAGAATCTTCCTCCCCCGCCTCACTCCTAGGGATCACTGCAGGAATGAGCACTGCATGAGAGGGGCTTGCTGCAGAAGCCCCTAGGGTATTGGGTTTCCACTGTCATTCACTTCTGACTGTCCTCGCTCATTCTTCCTTGGAAGGAACTTGCCATTACAGTGAATCAGTCCTGCATAACCCAGGACATCTCCTCTCACAAGTTCCTTAACTTTTTCACACATGTACAATTCTTTTACTGTATAAAGTGAAGATGGTTCTGAGGAGTAGAATGCATGCATCTTGTCGAGGGCATTATTCTACCTCTTCAGGGATTTTTCTTCCCTGCTTTCCTGTCTAGGGTCCCATTTAAGCATTTCTAAAATTTTGACTTTAAATCAATTAATGATTCTTTCCTCACCTCCTTTATGAAACTATTTTGTAAGCACCTATCACAGGGCTGAGTGGTGTATCAGGAATTGTGGGGATACAATCAGGTATTCAGACTCCACCCTAGAGGAACTGAGCAATTTCCCTGAATCACCTTGCCACTGTAGGTCCAAGTCAATTAAGCAGGTCTTTATGAAAGGACACAGCAAATAAGGCAAATGCAGTGCATGGTTCCCAAGAGCCCACCTCTATTCTAGCATACCAGTTGCTACCACTGGTATCATCTAGTGCTAGATCGAGTAAGATGTCATTAAACATAGAGAGTTTACTATGAAGATCCTGGTCCAAAACTCTGTAATGCTGGTTTCTCTGGACTTAGTGGCACACATCCATAATTGCAGCATTCACGAGGATGAGGCAGCTCTCTGGGAACTCACAGCCAGCTTGGCCTACAGAGGGAGTTCAAGGCCAGCCTGAACTCTAAGGTGAGACTATCTCAAAAAGAAAAAGAAGAAATGCTGGTTTCATCAAGCACAGAATTGTCGTGCAGTTCGTGGGCATTTGCTGCAAAGCCACTCACACCCTTAGACAAAGGTTTCCCATGTTGCCTGAATCCTACCCCTGACCTTGCTCTCATCCCTTCCAAAGAGAAATACAGCTTTCTCTAAAATATCTGAACGCTTTCTTGGCAAGTACTCCCACAAAACAGGAAACGCTTGATAAGAGTCCAGAGTCCTTATCTGGGGACTCTGGCCCCCAGAGTCCTTATCTTTTAGAGATACATGCTGAAACGTTTATGGCTATCAGAAGCAAATGTAGGAAGAAGTGGGTGGAGTGTGGATGCAACAAGAATGGCCATGAGCTAGTAATTGTTGAAGCTGGGTAATGGGAACACAGGCTCATAATTATACTGTTCCTTTATTTTCCTTTTTGTAATGATTAAAATTTTCCATAATAAAAAGTCAAGAGGGATAATGTCCCTATATTTCACCATATGTCATTGAAGCTAACTTCTTATTCGGAAATATATTTTACTGTCTAAATATGTACCAAGATTTTTTTTAAAAAAAATGCATGTATATAAACACTGGGAAAAAATGATTATTTTCTATGGTCACTGGAGTCACAGAAAAGAAGAGAGTATTAGCTAGTATCTTCTCTGCTGGTGCCTTGAAACAGCAATGGTCCTGTTCTCCAGGAAAGAAACACATAAAGCTCTGGAACACTGTTCCAGTAATTGGATTTAGAAAGCTAAAGATATCATCTGGAGAAAGATGGTTTAACTCAATTAAGAGATAATTGTGGTTCTTTGTGATGGAGTTGATGAACTGGCTTGACTCGTCTCAGGCTTTTCATATATTAATTTCCAGGTGGCATATTACCATTGGCTTAGACTCATGCAATTGTGGTTTTCAGAGTTAGTATAAAACTGAGGAAAAAAAACCTGTGAAAATGAATAAAATTTTCTTTGGAACTTCTTTATCTGCCTTTTCAATATTCCCTGAGTTGGTAAATATGCAGTGGAAAGAACACAAGCATTAGAGCCAAACTTTTTACTGACTTCCATCTCAGACATTAGGCAAGTTCCTTAGCCTCTCTCACCTTCAGTTCCTCATCTCTAAAATATAACATCATGTCTACTTTGCAAGAATACATGAGGCAGGCTGGGGATTTGGCTCAGTGGTTCCGGCGCCTGTCTTGCAAGCACAAAGGCCCGGGTTTGATCCTCGGTAACCACGTACAATACTGGGTGTGCAGACTCACACCCAGCAGCAACCAGTACCACATACCACAGTGCCGGGCGTGGTGGCTCACGCCTGTAATCCCAGCACTTGGGAGGCAGAGGCAGGAGGATTGCTGTGATGTGAGTTGGAGGCTTAGCTCAGGGCCAGCCTGAACTACAAAGCGAGACCCGGTCTCAAAAAAAAAAAAAAAAAAAAAAAATAATAATAATACGTGAGGCTTGGGGATGAGGTGCCTCTCTCATCATTCTGTAATGAAAGCATGTGGCACTGTGTGCTCCTCTCCACCTTGCCCACATTTCCTGTTCTATGATCAGCACACAGTAAGATTGCCACAAATATTTGCTGAATCAAATTAACCTTAGGTAGGAGATAGTTAGTAGGAGGAAGTAGTAAGATTATAGGAAAATCTTGACAGCCCTATCTTCCTTTTACTCTTCTTCACATCTTCTCAATGGCCAAGTTCTATCTATTCAGCTTTGTGCATCACTGGAATCTATCCACTGACCATAAATTTTGTTGCTCCCTTTTGATTCAAGACCTCCCTCTCTCTCTGTCTCTCCTCTGCAGCAAAGACAGCTCTTCTCAAGTCTGTGCCTCCTGTTCCACGGTCTGTCCCCTGCACTGTAGCCAGAGGAAATTTTTCCTTTTTTATTACGACAAATTTAACGTATCTACAGAAGAGTGAATAATGAACTCCCTTATATCTTCCCATTTCAGCAATCTATAAATGGCCAGTTTGTTTCTATATGCCCCCACATTTTCCTCAGTGTTCTTGGGTGATTTGAAGCAAATTTCAGAAGTGATAGCACAACTTGGAAAGTGGGGTTTAAAAATATAGGATCCAAGAATGAAGAAAGGGTTGTTTCCAAGGTTTATCTATTACAAACTATTTTACTTAATGAACTCTCAAATTGTGACCAGCCTGGCATTAAAAACAACTTCACTTATTACCAGAATTTTACTTTTAACTTACAACCAAAGCCTTAAGTTTTGACCCAAATGCTGGCCACCTGTGCTTCCAGATGATCTCAGATACATATTCTGCCCTGAAGAGTTCTTTCTGGAAGGAACATGGCAACATTCTTTCCTGTGTGGAGTTCGTTGAGAAATTCTGGGCCCATGTCTCTCTTAAGGACATTGAGATCTGCCTGTGTACAGGAGCCTGAGACTTCAACTAACTTGAGCTATAACAAGTCCTCGAAATAAACTGAGTTCATAAGTCAAGGGTCCACTGTATAAACACGGGTGTGTGTTTATCAGTGTAGCAGAGGTTTTTAATTCTTTTGGGAAGATACTAAGAATAGCTGAGTCAAATAGAATCTCTAGTTTTAGTTTTCTTGAGACAGAGTCTCGCTTTGTAGCTCAGGCTGGCTCTGAAACTCACAGCAATCCTCCTGTCTCTGCCTCCTGAGTGCTGGCATTATAGGCATGAGCCACCATACCCAGCACTGTCGTATGTGGTTAATGAGGATTGAACCCGGGACCTTGTGCTTGCCAGACAGATGCTGGAACCACTGAGCTAAATCCCCGGCCCTAATTTTAATTTTTGAGGAATCCCCACATTGATATTCACAGTGGTTGTACCAGTCTACACTCCCAAGAAAAATGGAGAAGGTCCTCCAACCCCACGGTCCTGTCAGCATCTGTTATTGGCTGTTAATTGCTAAATCTTAAAAACAGCAGAAATATCCATCAACTTATGAATGCATCAATATATTTTTTTAAATGCAACAGAGTACTATTCTCATAAAAAGGGTAAACTTGAGACATTTCTAGGTAAAGTGGATAAACCTTGAGACCATGCTCATAAGTGAAATAAATTGGACATACATGTTTAAATACTACATTGTATATCCAATGAGAGAAACTGAAAGGGTAAATAAGGACCAAAATGTGTAATAGATATTGTGAAATAGGAAGAAAATATTAAAATGTGAATAGGGAGGGAGGGGGGAGAGGGAAAGAAAGGCAAAGAAAAGAAAAAACAGAAGAAAAAATGGAAACAAATCTTTTATAAAATAAGGAGGGGAAGTGGGGTTGAAGGGAGGTAAGAGAAGTGGGGAAAAGAAGCAAGATTCATTACTTATAGGTACAAATTCCTTATGATGAATGTGATCATGTCTATCTAAAGTTTACCATTAAAATTAATTTTTTTCTTTGCTTTTTTTTTTTTTTTTTTGGTACTAGGGGATCAAACTGAAGACCCTGTGCTTGCAAGGCAGGTGCCAGAACCACTGGGCTAAACTCCTAGCTTTAAAATTAATTTTAGATCAGGCACGCTCAAGATGGCATGGTTATAGACTAAAATTAATTTTTAAAAAGCATAAAAAAGGTAAAGAAAGTTGTGATTATCCCTAATAATAGATTATACTAACATAATATATAATATGAAGTAGAAAGACAAGAATTAGAAAAAAAGAGCATCATCAACTCTTGGTAAAGGTACTTGCAGAATCCAGGCAGTCAAAACACAGTTTGAAATCCTGGGCGTGGTGGCTCACGCCTGTACTCAGCACTGGGAGGCAGAGGAAGAATTGCGAGAGTTTGAGGCTAGCCCAAGTTACAGAGAGAATTCAAGGTCATTCTGAACTACAAGTGAGATCCTGTCTCCAATAAAACCTATGGTTTGAGATTTAAAAAGACAGGACAATCCACTTTCAGGGTCCCTCCTGTCTCTCTTAGACACAAGTTATCTTTCTTTCAATAAATTCTTTCTACTCTTTTTTTTTTTTTTTAGGTTTTTTGAGACAGGGTCTCGCTTTGTGGTTCAGGCTGGCCCTGCGCTCAGCCTCCAACTCACATCACAGCAATCCTCCTGCCTCTGCCTCCCGAGTGCTGGGGTTACAGGTGTGAGCCACCACGCTCGGCACTGTGGTATGTGGTACTGATTACTGCTGGGCGTGAGTCTCCACGCCCAGTATGGTATGTGGTTACCAGGGATGAACCCCAGCCCTCACGCTTGCAAGACAGGTGCCAGAACCACTGAGCTAACTCCCCGGCCCAATTCTTCCTACTCTTAAAATCACTTTTTTTTAAAGTCAAGACTAGAAACAGGTATGTTCATCCCAAGGCCAAGATAGCATGCAGCCCTAGACAACCAGTCACGAGGCCCTACCAGATCATAAACTTCTAACATTACTATGTGATTTTTAGCAATATTTTTCATGACTTGATTGTGAAGCACTTGACTGTGGGGGAAAAAAATTTTGCTCATGTCTCTTTAATAGACTTTTATTGGACCTATCAATTGTGATATGCTTCACAATTATGACTTAGTCATTTCACTACTTTTTGACAGTATATACACTTATAAATAACTATTTTCAAGGATAAAGCTCACAAAGAATTAATCAGATGAAGAAAATTTATGGGAATTTACTAAGCTCTGCAGGTGAACCAGATACTAATAAATTCACTTCTATTTAACCAGATATGAATGGATGCAGTTCACAAAAACAAAGTCAATTATCCCAATGGTTTTATGTTTTGTTTTGTTTTTAGGTTTTTTCAGACAGGGTCTTGCTTTGTAGTTCAGCCTGGCCCTGCGCTCAGCCTCCAACTCACATCACAGCAATCCTCCTGCCTCTGCCTCCCGAGTGCTGGGATTACAGGTGTGAGCCACCACACCCGGCACTGTGGTATGTGGTACTGGTTGCTGCTGGGCGTGAGTCTCCACACCCAGTATTGTATGTGGTTACCGGGGGATCGAACCCAGGCCCTTGAGCTTGCAAGACAGGCGCCGGAACCACTGAGCTAAATCCCCAGCCCCCCCAATTGGTTTTATGTTTGTGTTGCCCTCTTTTTCATTACTGTTGTAGTAAAAAATAATAATAATAAAGTAAAAAAATAAAGGAAGTTTTACTACATACACATATATTAACCATTTTATCTATTTTATAATATGTGGCCCAAGATAATTTCTCCTCATTCAGTGCTCCCCAGCAGCCAAAAGTTGGACCCCTCAGAAAAATGGTGCTTAATAGATTGTTGGTGAATTATGACTCCATTTAAATGTCAAACTAAGGTAAACAATGGCAAGAATTATAATTACAAGCAGACTGAGTCGCAAGGCTGACATTATCAAGGCAAATACTCACCCAGACAGTGTAGGAGGACAAGTTCGACCTCTAGGCGGAAGTCCCCAGCAACAAAGGCTTTGTTGAAGCAGCCACAGAGGTGGGGCGGCACTGCGTCTGTCTGCAGGGGTTGGCCTGGCTCTTCCAGTCTGCCCAGAATCTGTGAGCATCCCTTTCTAAAACTGTCCTGCTTAAAGCACCTACAGTAATTTATGTTATTAAGAGTCGCTTATAAACTATTCAAGTTAGGTTTAAAACAGACATACGTGGTCAGTATTAAATGTACAGATGCCGTTCAGAGTTTGTTAGAAATGTTTTCTCAAACTTTAGGAAGCATAATTTGGCTGTTTTGAAATTAAATATAAATCTCTGTGCCCCAGAAATTCTATTTGTAGGAACTTATCTTACGTATTTAAAAATATTTTCATCCCCAACAAATATTTAATAAATACTATTAGGTTTTAGAAACTGAAGTAACAAAATAAACAAAAACTCTCCCCTCTTGAGGCTCACAGGCTGGGGTGAAAGGAAGATAGACAAGAAAGAAGGTAAATACGAGAAGGGATCAAATAGATGGTGAATGTTGAAATTTTCCTAATTTTATTCCAATAAAAGACACACTAACATGGATCTGCAGCAAAGCCCGCCCACTCATTTCAAACACACTTGGTCGGTGATTCTTAATATTTCCTAACACAGTTCTGAACGTCCTTTTTCATGAGTGTAGTTACAGGATAGAAAGTACAATGAATGCTACTGCCGAGCGCCAGCGTAGACCCGTAAAAATGCCACAGTGTGTCCTCATCTCCCTGACCCACCTGGCTCACTGACCGAGCACCACGCAAACTTTAGCTCTTCCCCAGAGCCAAAATGGCCTTGAAGGGTAAATGTTTTGAGTAGAATGAGGACACTGAAGCGGTGACAACCACACAATTAAAGACGCTCATGAAGGGACTTCCAGAACCACTTCCAAAAGTGGCAAGATAGATGAGATGCATGTGCCCAAGGTGAGGGGAATTAAGGGTGTGTGTTATACTGTAAAACATTTTTAAAGGATTTTAAACATCTGTCATATTGTTTTATCACATCTGATAAGATATAGCATAATAGAACGGAAGAGTGTTAATTAGAAAAGAAAAACAAGGAAGGGAAGAGGACCAACATCTCAAGCTCGTTGTAACCTGAGACCAGTGATCCTGAGGTCTCATGGGAAAGTGAAGACCTGAAAGAGGTGAGGGATTAAGTTCTGTGTTACTTGGAAGAGCAGAGCTCCAAACAAAAGCAAAAAAGGAAGCAGCAAGTGCAAAGGCCCCAACGCAAGAACCCTAAACGTCGTATTTCAAAACCAGCAAGGAAGCTGCTGTGGCTGGAGCAAAGTGCAGAGCGGGAAGGGAAGGAGATGAGAGCTCCGGAGGAAACGGCAGCGGGGACGACACTACCACTCTGTCGGCCTTAGAATTCTAGTGTTCATTCAGAGTGAGTGAGAAACTGTCGCGCAGTTTGGACACACAACGCTATCTCCTGATCCACATTTCCATCTGACTGTTTCAGCAGCTGCGAGGCAAATGAGCTGGCAAGGGCAAGAGGAGACACAGGAGGCCTTCTCAGGTTATCCTCATACTCCAGTCAAGACAGATGGTGACCAGGACCTAGGAGAAAAAGCCGGGATGGGGGGAAGCGGCCAGACTGCATGAATAGGTGAAGTCTAGGCACAAAGATGTTCAAGCCCAGGCACAGTGTTAGACACTTGAAATTCCAGCCCTTCGGAGGCTAAAGCAGGAAGATCACTGTGAGTTGGAGGCCAATCTGTACTACACGGCAAGATGATGCCCCCAAAAAACAAAGCCTGCCTCGCAAATGCACACCTGCCTCACAAGCACAAGGTCCTATGTCTGACCCTTGGTATCAGAAATAAAAAAGGAAAAAAAAAAAAACCCTAATAATAAAGTATACAATAAAAAATGTTCGAGCACATTGTAATTAAGAGAAACCAAAATAACTTAAATGTCCCATAATAGAAGACAGGTTGAATATACTATAATACATCCATTTTTTGTTTTTTACTTAAAACTTCTGTACTGATTAAGAAAATATGTTATTTTTAAGTTAAAAAGCAAAGTAAAGAGCTGGTATGAACTTAGTATGCATAAGACGCTGAGTTCAATCTCCAGCACCCAAACCAAGCTACAATAGTGGGTGGCATTTATCCTTCACGGTACTACATCAGAAATCTGATTCTGGGGCCGGGGCTATAGCTCAGTGGTTCTGGCGCCTGTCTTGCAAGCACGAGGGTTCGGGTTCAATCCCCAGTAACCACATAAAACACTGGGCGTGGAGACTCACCCCAGCAGCAATCAGAACCACACACCACAGTGCCGGGCGTGGTGGCTCACGCTTGTAATCCCAGCACTCGGGAGGCAGAGGCAGGAGGGTTGCTGTGATGTGAGTTTGAGGCTGAGCTCAGGGCCAGCCTGAACTACAAAGCAAGACCCTGTCTCAAAAAAAAAAAAAAAGAAATATGATTCTGGGCCATTAAAATACATCGTTTGCTAGTGCAATATGCAAACCTAAAAGCAGGCAATAGTTTCTGCTTTAAAAAAAGGGAGAGAGAGAGAGAGGGAGGGAGGGAGAGGAAGAGCAATGACCAGATAGAAATGTATACCTACACCTGTGAAATTAGTGTGCCAGTATAATTCATGACTGGTTTGAACAAAGCATGTGCTTTCACTCTTTTTAAATTGTTTGTTGGAGCAGACACAATCTAGGCCAGTGATGGCGAACCTCGTAAAGACAAATGCCCAAATTGCAACTCAAGACACACTTATTTATCACAGAGCACCAACACAGTTAAACTTGAATACTGAGGTTTTACTTTAGAAAAAAACAGATCATCTATTAACACCTTTTGTCTAAAAATAAAAACACAGTAACATAAGTGCCATAGGTTCACCACCCCTGTGCTAGGCAAATGGTGGCTTTTAAGATTAAGTTTTCTATTACAAAATATACAGGATCAAACAGACAAAAAGATTTGTCTAAGAACGAGTCTGAGAAATGCATATGTGATTTTGAATCTACAGATTTGTCAAAGAAGCCTTTCGTAGTTAAGAACTGGAAATGGTGGTTAAGAATTATCTCAGTGATCATTAATGAATCATTCCCATGTGCCAGGATCTATGTCTTGTATTTTTACCATAGCTTCTAATTTTGTAACACATAACCTAATTGCACAAACTCACCCAAGGTCATTAGCTAACATAAACAGAAGAGCTAAAACTCAAACCCACACTGTGTGATGCTAAGAGTTGCCCTGTTTTGGCTGTAACACTCTGTATTGGGCAGTGCTGGCTAGACTGACTTCTGAAGCTTTTCTTTGGAAACTAGTGTATCTATCAGGATTGTACTCAACTGCAAGAAATACACTTTGACCATGAGTGCCTCAAACACTAAAGGGGTTATGATAAGGCGAAAGATAGTCAGTGTACAGTGGGTGCTACTTTTCCTTCTCTTTTGTGTTGCCCTTTGATCTAAGACAACTACTTCCTTTCCAGCTTCAGGGGAAGAAAGAAGAAATGAAAAGAGGCCTAGAGAGCTTCAAGAAAGCAAAACCGATTCCAGAGCTCCTGCTTATATTTCACTGGCCTTTGGCAAGGGTCATATGACCTCTGCTTTTACATGTGACTGGCTAGAATCATTCCCTGTGTAACCACTCCAGCAACAACCACTGGGAGGTAAGGGATAAAGTTGGCATGTGGTTGACTCTCTGAAGCAAACCTGAGCTCTTTTAGAAGTTAAGAAGGGGGCAGCTAGTAGTAGTGGCTACTACACAGACTATCCGACAGATTAGAAATGTAGGAAGAAGAGCAGATACTTGAGAAGAATCATGGTTTTCTAAGGGCTCTGAGGACACTATGGATGAATTTTGCAACAAAGGTGACAGGGAAATAGTGTTTGTTCTAACAAGCCTTGTATTCAGCTTCAATTCTATTACTACAACAGCAAATGGATACTGGGAAGCAAAGAAGGGTCCACCACAATCCCTCCTCCAATCCTTGAGACAGGGTCCCCTAGGGAGGAGTATCTTGTAGAGAAGTCTGAGGGCAGCTGCTGACACAGGCTTTGGGAACAGAGGGGACGGCGGGCACTCGGCAATACTCTGAGATGCTGGGAACATTAAACAACAAATTCTGCCTCCTGAATCATCCTGGAGAAAAGCAGGGAGAGTGTAGGCTGGATCCTCAGTCACCTCATCCCAGCCAGGCCACTACTTTCCCTTCTGATAGACAATGTATGATACAGGGCTGCCAAATAATCCAAATAATGTAAGGGAACATTATAATCCCCAACCTATTAAATATCCAAAACACAGAGTTCATGTCCTCTATAACTGAAGAATGAATGCTAGGAACAACAGAAGTGAAGAATAGGGTCTATTTATTAAGAAGTCAGCTCCTGTCCGAGAGGGACAGCACAGGACACTCAGAAAGTAGGCTGCCTGCCAACCCCACTTCTTAAAGGCGTTTTGAGCAAAGCCATTTGGTGAGGTAGGCTCACAGTGGGGCAAACCATCATCGACTAAGATTAATAAGATCAAGAGCCACTTACTGTATTTTAGTGCAACCATCGTAACAACTCTATCTTTGAAACACACTTAAATGTCCTTTGGTATGAAATAGCGTTTTTAGTCAAACATTTCCATCTGATCCCAAGATGTGAAATAACATGAGGACACTCTCACCTAATTTATTTTCTTCTAATAAGATGTCATCTAAGGTCAGGATACTGATCTATAAATGTACCTGAGACTCTCATAACATCCAGCCTCTCGTTTTGACACCGTCTGGACTGCTCAGAGCTTGAGCTGCCCTAAGCCAAGTGTGAGGCACACAGGCCTTTCCTCTTCGGAGCCTCTGATAACAGGGGCTGGACTGGTGAGATAGCCCACAGAGAGGCAGTCCTCTGGGGGCAGGTGCCATGCCTGCTCTTTCATATGTTTTTACTGGGCTAGGGATGTACCTCAGCAGCACCGCATCTGTCTTGCAGACACAAGATCCTGAGTTTGATCCCCAGTATCAGAAAAAAAAAAGTGTTTTCACTCTAAACTGTTAATAAACTCATAATATTCTCTAGAAATGTTCTGTTCTATGAATGAACTTATCTGTATTCTAAAAATCAATCTGGCCTGTGCTACAAAAGTCCCAGTCAGCATCATTTTTGAGGGGGGAGGGAAGTAAGAAGAATCTCCAGTTCTAAGAGCTAAAAGGCAGATAAACTTGAATTACAACTTTTACTTTTTTAATTTCACGATTAAATCTAGTTTCTCTGACTACGGTCCAGAGACAAGCGAAGGTCAGCTTCACACATTGGAAAGGGTCCAGGGAGAGAAACTCGCCATTCTGGAAACTTGGCCCTGTAACCAGCAGCCTCGGAGAAGAGAACTGTCTTGAACTTGTATTATTTTTCAGATGGTGGAGAAGGGACAGAAGAGTGGCCGTTCTTTAGCACAAGAGCTATAGTTGACCTCAACTGCATTGCCAAGCAGAAAATTAAACCAATAACCAAAGAACTCGAATGGCTGCTTTTTAGCGTTCTGAAAGACAGTGAGAGAAAATGAAAGTCTTAATCAAATTCCCAAGTTAAAAGACAGGTGTCTTTGGGCTTCTTTATAAGCTGATACAGGGTCACACAATCTCAGTATATCTTGCTATCCAAAGGCAACAAAAGCCTGTTTTTTTGTTTTGTTTTGTTTTTTTGAGACAGGGTCTCACTTTGTAGTTCAGGCTGGCCCTGAGCTCACTATGTAGCCTAGGTGAGCCTTGAACTCACAGCAATTCTCTTGCCTCTGCCTCCGGAGTGCTGGGATTACAGGCGTGAGCCATCACACCTGGCACTGTGGTATGTGGTACCAGGGATTGAACTCAGGACCTCGCGCTTGTGCAGATGCTGGAACCAGTGAACTAAATTCCCAGCCTGAGATATTATCTTTTAACTGCTTGATGAGGTGCCATGATTTATTGATAGGCATGTATATTTTTTAAATATAAATTAGACTTCCTAAAAAGACCCATTTTACAGCTTTTTAAAATTTACTAGTAGTTATCATTAATTTCCACTAGGTGGTGCGCTAATACTACGTTTCCCTAGTGCTTTTGCCTAAGAAATCTAAGACTATGCTAGCAGATACAGCAACTACAGCAACTAGGTCTAAATGCGACATATACGAAACACGAATAGAATGTAATTTTAACAAAATACAATGAATGGAGGAAAAACTCGAGGCATACAGAATTGCAAGACATAAGACAAAAGCTTTAAGACAATACCCAGTCGAGCCATGGTCCAGTTTATGAAACAGAAGATAGAATCTACAAAACAAAAGCAAATTCTCTTCCAATTATCTCAGTGGAAGACCTCCTAATAATATAGGGCCTGAGAATATGAAACGTCCAAATAATGTAAGGGAAATATTATAACTCCCAACCCATTAAGTATCTGAAACACAGAGTTCATGTCCTCTGAAATTGAGGACTGAATGCTAGGAAAGAAGGTGAGAAGTGGGGACTGTTTACTGGGGGCAAGTCAGCTTCTGCCGGAGAGGGACAGGACAGGACACCCAGAAAGTGGGCTGCCTGCCAACCCCATTTCTTAAAGGTGTTTTGACCAAAGCCATTTGGTGAGGTGGGCTCACGGTAGGACAAAACTATAGTCAACTAAGAAGATTATAAGTATAGTTCCTTAGGTAATACTGATTCCATGGGAAATCACAAGGTGGGTACGAGGTGGGACAAAACCAGGGTCAGGGTCAACCAGTAATATTTCAGCAGTCCCTTAGGTAATATGATTAAATCGGGATCGATCAGGGAAGCAAGTCAGCCATCAAGCGAACATGTACTGAACATGGGAAACAAGGACTTCTCGGAAAGCATGGCCTAGAGAGGTTCCAGTTCCCGAGGCAAGGTGACATGCCTGTGTAGAGTACCAGTCACAGCCGTTTGTCCCTAGGCGAAGTATGTGGGTATAATCGATTCTCCTCGTCTTAAAGCCTGGCCTTCAATGAAGGAATGCACCTTTTGTGAGGTTCTAATATGTCTGCAGTGGCTCCCTCGACGACCAACCCCTATGGCATGATATAACTATCCCTTCGTCTCTAACCCCGCTCCCCACTCTGCTCTGTAACGCCCACCGGCTTGCCTTCCTGCCGTTAAGAGCACACGCGGCGCACGTGGACTCTGGTGGGCCCCACACGATTCAGCTCCTTGTCCTCCACGACCCCTTCTAGCCCCCAAGGGGGTGAAGCTGCCAGGCTCCCCTCACCCAAATGTCGGAGTTCTGACTGGCCCGGCACCATCAGGGAGTGCCCGGCAAGGCCAGTGCAGATTTTCTGGAAGGTTAAGATCAGAAGGAAACTGATGTTTTAAAGGTTGAAAAAACTAACAAGTCCTAGGAGTTCAACACATATTTGTTGAGTCATAAAAAGTTAAAAAACTCTGGACATACACATACAAATAATGCAATGTGTGTTATTTGCATTTTTATCTAAAAACAACCCACAGTACACCGCAGGAAGTTGCTTACTGGCACGTTTCAAGTTCATCCTCTTTATATCTTCATCTAGAGACAAATGAAAAAGTAAAAATTTGCCTAACCGGTTAGGGAGTGAGGGGCCTTCACCCCGCCTGCTGGGGACTCCTCGGGCAGGCTGCGTCCCCAAGGCCTCACACAAGCAAAGCGGTCTCATCCGCACCCTCCCTCCGCACCCGGGGACGTCCACTGCAGGCACCAGGTGGCAGCCTGCTTTACCCTCCCGCCCCGCCCGAGGGGCGCCCTGGACTATCTCTGACCTACGGCCCCGCGCCGACAGCCGCCTTTCCGGTCCCCAGCGGGCCGGCCCCGGCGGAGCGCGGGACAGCGGCCTGGCCCGGTGCCCGCCCCGCCCGGAGCGCCCGCGGCAAGGCCCCGCCCCCGTGCGGTCACCTGGCTGCGCCCAGGTGCCTCCCGCTGACCTTGCCGCGGGCGGGCGGGGCGCGAGGTCCGGCCGGGAGTGTGGGGGTGAGGCCCCGGCGTCCGCCCTCTTCGGTCGCTGCCTGCGGTCGACGGCGCCCCGCCCTCGGCCTCCCCGGCGAGGCGGAGCCGGGACCGTCTGCCCCCGGGGGTCCGCAGCGCGGCCGCGGACTGCCAGCCTTCCCGCCCGGCCCCTCGCAGCCCGGCGTCGCGGCCGGTTCCAGCCGGCTGTACACGGGCGGCCCCGCCCCGCCCCGCCCCGCCCGGGGCGCCCCCTCGCGGCTGGCGGCTCGCGCCCGGCGGGCTGCGCGTTGGGACGGGGCTCCGGTCGTGAGCGTCTCGGCGAGCTGCGAGCGTCCCTGCGGCTCCTCCGCCAGCAGCCGGGCCACCGCGGCTCCCTCCGGCTGACCCGGCCGCCCGGGGCGCGGGCCGAAGCCACTCTGCGGGCCGCTCAGGTGGTGTCCGCCGGCGGACTCGAGGGAGGCGCCCCCCGGAGCCCGGAGCCCGGAGCCCAGCCCGCACCGGCGAGGATGTGAGTGACCTCGCGGCTCGGCACCGCGTTGTGGCGCCGTGTAATTACACACGTTCAGTCCTGGGGCTTTGCTCCCTCCCGTGGGTCCCCGGACTCGTCGTTGATTTATTTGCCAGTGGGACTCAGCCCGGCTGCTGTGAGACGCACAGGAACCGGGAACCTGTGACAGAGAAACTCTTCCAGGACCTTGAAACCCGGACCTTGATCTGTGAAAAGTTTTGTAAAATCCAGACATTGGAGGAGATTTGATGTCTACTGGCTTTATTTCGCTTTTGTAATGTTACTGTGATTGTGGTTTTAATACCCCTTATCTTGTAGAGTTTCTGACTGAAGTGGAAATACAGGTTGCAGATTTGCTTCACGGCTGCTGACAGAGAAATGGGGGGAACTAGATGACATTGTCCGTTTGTGTTAAAAGTTGAAGCCGGATGATGAGTCTGGAATCTAGTTTTCTGGTTTTCTATCTGTTGGGCGTTTTCCTTTGAAAGTGACGATTCCTCCCTTAGAGCCCTCCCGCCACCCCTTCGTTTTGCTCTGCGTTTGATTCTGGATTCAAGGCCACCCACAGATCGTCATTCTTTGTTAACTGGTTGTCAAGGCTGCTTCTCCCTAATAAGTTTTCTTTTTCTCCCTCCTGGGAGGTACTGATTTCTTCTGTTCAAAAGGCTCAGGGCGTTTCTTGAGGACGTCAAAGCCTAGTGGATCTAGTTCATGCAGGTGGATGCTGGCTCAGCTTTTTCTACACAAAGGGTATTAGCAAGGTTAGGGGTTGTAGGAAGTGTGTTAGCAGTTTTCCCGGTTGCCCAAATCCCTTTCAAGTCACGCTCATCAACAAATAGACCGAGGTAGTGAGCACGCGCCGGCAAATGTGGAAGCCTTATGTGTGAGAGGAGTGTGTAAAACCGAAGCCCAGGATGACTGGAGGTCTTTAAAGAGAGCTGCTTTTGAATTGCTTTTTTCATAACTTCACCAGTTTGCCTCAGGAATAATGATATGTCGGTATTTAGTGAAGAACTGACTCCTAAATATTCCACGTGGTGTTAGAGTGGTTCTTCAAGAATGCTGCTTTGGCAGGGAAGGAGGGTGTGTGGGATGTGATATCTATATATTCCTCTAGCTTGCTCATTGTTCCCCTTCGGATTTATCATTTTGGGGGAAGTTATCTTTTAATATTTACTCATTGTGCATGCTGGATTAGTAATCTGTAAAAATGTTGGGTTTTGAAGGAAGCCGTTGACATTCAGTAAGGGGAGGCATACTCCTGAAAGATAAACTCAGAATTTGGTTTCCTTTTTATTTTTTTCCTTGTGAGTTTAATGGTACAATTTAAGAGTACATTATGATCACATTCATCATTGGGAATTTGTTTCTGTACAATATATTTTTGTTCTTGTTTATTCGCACTCTTCTTCCCGCCCTTTCGCCCCTATTTACAAAAGCTGTTTCCATTTTTTCCTTCTTTTTTCTTTTTCTACTTTCCCCACAACCCACGCCTAGTTCCCCTTCCCCTTTGAATCTTTTCTTCCTGTTGCACATGATTATACATTTTGATCCTCATTTACACTTTCAGTTTCTCACACCACAGAAACAATTTGAAAGGTACGTATGTGTGTCTTATTTATTTCCCTTAAGAGTATGGCCTCAGTGTGCATTGATTTAGCTGTAAATGTCTCTAGCCTATCATTCTTTTTTCCCCTTTATTGAGTTTATTGGTACATTTTAAATACATATCACAATCACATTCATCATTGAGAATTTGTACCTGTACCTGATGTGTCTTGATTCTCATTTTTTCCTTATTCTCCTGCCTTCCCTACGGCTCTCACCCCCCATATAAATAAGCTTTGTTTCCACTTTTTTTGTTTTGAATTTGCTTTTTTGAATTTAATTTTTTCTTTTCTTTCTTTACTTTCTCCTGCCTTCCTTTCCCTTTTCCCTTTGAAATTTTTCTTCCTATCTCACAGTACCTGTCATACATTCTGAACCTCATTTACACCTTCATTTACACTTTTCTTCTACTAGAGAGACATACAGTATTTATACATCTGTGACCTATTTATTTCACTTATGAGTATGTCCTCAAGGTACATCCATTTAAGTATACGTGTAATTTATCATTCTTTGTGGCTGAGTAATACTTCATGTTATTAAAAATCATGTCTTCTTTATCCAGTCATCAATTGACAGGTATTTGGGCTGTTTCCAAGATTTAGGGATTACAGACTGAGCTGCCATTAACATGAGTGTGCAAATATGTTGGTATGGTATGTTTTTGTTTTATGAATATAACCAGCAGGGAAACAACAGGGTCAAATGGAACATCTAATTATAGTTCTTTGAGGAATCTCCATGTGGTTGTACCCTTCTATGTTCCCACCAACAGTGGAGAAGGGTTCCTTTCTCCCCATAGCCCTGCCGGCATTTGTTGTTGGTTGATTTCTTGATAGCAGCCATTCTTTCTGCAGTGAGGTGGAATCTCAGTGTTTTTTTCATCTGCATCTTTCTAATGACCAGTGATGTTTAACATCTTTTCATATGTTTGTTTGCTGCTTTTACTTTTTCATCTGAGAATTGTCTATTCATTTCAAATGCCCATTTTTGGATTGGGTCTTTAACTTTGGGGAGGTCTGTTTTTTAAGTTCTTTGTATATTTTAGATAGTAGTCCTTTGAGGAACAGTTGGTAAAAGTTTTTCCCATATTTTAGTTGACTCTTTACTCTGTTGGTGGTCTCTTTTGCTGTACAAAAGCTTTTTAAAAAGAAAATTCCAGTTGATTATTTGTGCTAGTTCCTTGGGACTGAGGTTTTGTTCAAAAAGTCTTTTCCTACACCAGCGTCTTCAAGAGTTCTTCCTAATCTATTTTTGAGCAGGGAAGAGGAGTGTTTCTGTTTTAATATTTAGATGTTTGATCCATTTCAATTTTAGTTTCACGCATGGTGAGAAATACGGCTCTAGTTTAATCTTTCGCAAGGTAAAACCAAGTTTTCCAGCACCATTTATTAGAGACTATCTGTCCTCCGATGAAGTTAAATCCACAGTTTGTAGTAGCTTCAGTGTAGCTACATTTAATGCCTCCTGATGTAAAGAGAAAATAAGACAAAGAATACATATGACAGGTAAGTTAAGTGTTAGATGAATCCCTTCAGTTTAGACTTTGCCCTTATAGATTCACTAGTATAAAAGAAGTTGTAAGGATGCTTTAAGATTCAGTTGAAGAGTGTTCTAAAGCATGTCCTAGTTTTGCTGTAATATGTAGCAAAATAACAAGAGAACCAACAAATGTCCTCTCACAGTTGGAAAGTGGCATAGTGAATTTTTGATGGAACTTCAGTGAAATTGTTTAATTTATTACTCAGATTTCTTGGTATGAACAAAAGAAGTATACAACTGAAGAGACTTTATTTTCTACTTCAGCTTCCTTTCTAGTTTGATAAAATGAAGAGGGACATAATGTTTCTTCTCCTCTTTAGAGGATGGTGGAATTAGACTCTGGAGAGTTAATTGCTAATAGCCATTTTTAAGGAATTACCGCAAATGTGCTACCATCTTCTCATGTCATGTTATTGAAGGGGAATAAACACATTAGAAAGCCAGATTGCTCCTTTTTTGGCCTTGAAATGAGAAGAAAGGGTGTTGGCTGTTGAGCCCACAGTATTCTGCCTTAATAATCACTTTGCCGTCGTCTGCCTCACCTCATCCCATCTTGAGGTGGTACCGCAGTGGTAGAATGCTATTTTGGCTTTTAACAGCTGGAAATGTTGAAATTAAGATGAGTAAGACTTGTTTTTTTAGGGTTACAGCAGAAGGGAGCATAAAGTTTGTTAAGAGTTCCTAGTAGTCATCACACACTTGTTTTTAATTCTCACAGGTCTACTTGGGTGTTACAGCTCATTTTGCAAATGGTAAATGTGGCTTAGAGAAGCTACTAGCATGCCTGAGGGGTTGGAGCTAGGGAAAGCAGTGTTAGTCGCAGCTGCCTGGGAGACACAGAAGAATCACAAATTCAAGGCCAGGCTCTGCAGCTTAGCAAGACCCCACGTCAAGGAAAGGACAGCAGAGAGGAGAGTCAAGATCCAAACCTAGTTTGATGCGACATGAGGTCTGTATGTGTTCCTGCTGCTCCAGTTCCATGCTGCTGTCCTCAGGCGGGAGCGGCACACCCAGTGCTGGGAAGTTGTCTTTACCACACCCTGCTGCCCTGTGACACACAGGGGCTTAGTCCCCTGAGATACTGTATCAGGCCAGCACAGAGTTAAACAGAGGGAAAAAAGAAAAAAAAAAAACCTGAGCTGCTGTTGGAAATTGGGAGATTTCTAATGTTCTACCCCAGGAGTTCCCAGAAGTGGTGCTGGAGGGGGAAGGGTGATGCATTCTAGCTTCCTCTGGCCTCCACGGCTCACTGTTATTTCTCTGATAGTAAGAGACCTGCATGCCACTGCCCCAAATGGGGTAACCAGAGATTGTGACAGGATCTTATCCTTTGAGGAAATAAAAAACCTATGTTCATTCTGCAGTTGTTCTGTGTCAGAAGAATGAACACAAGTTCTGTTGTCATTCTTCTCTTCTACCTGCCTGCTTTTTTCAGATACACACAACTTCAGATTTGTTTCTGGCCCAGTATGAAAAAAGAGCCCCCTTTGGTAAGCCTCAGTAGGGAAGGAAGCACCTCCAAAATCATGGACTGTGAATGCTTGTGAGTGCGAAGAGGAGTCTGGTGTGCCTTGGGGTTTCCTAGGGAAGGCTCCTTGTGAATGAAGTTCCCCCCAAAGCCCTCCCTCTTTAAGCATCATGACCTTGGATCTGAATAGATGCTAGGGTTGAGCTTGAACTCTGGAGCTGCCCTGGGCTGGAACTCAGCCACTCAGAGTCTCCCAGGACTTGCAGTTTCCCTGTCACCCTTCTCTGTCCACCACTGTCCTGCTAATGACAAATCTGCTTGTACTCTAGGCATCGCCTATCAGAAAGTCTCCCAGGGGCAGGAGCCTAGACACCCATGGAGTCTGGCCCTGAAGTGTTTGGGCAGCACAAGGCCTCATTTCTTCTTCTTGAATCTTTTTAAAGACTATAGAACAAATGTTCTCATCTCTGCTCCCTCACCTGGAGCTTTATCTTAGCTGAAGCATCTTCTTGGATCTTGTGTCCTTTCCAAGACCTGAGTGCTCACAGCCTTCTGTGTGAATGTACTAGCATGAGGAAGAATGAACCCACAGAATGGTTCTGAGGAAAGGCCAAGTGCTACAGACCTCTCCTGCTGGAACTGTCAGACTGGTTATGAATGTGCCCTAACGAGGCAAGGAAAAAGCAAGGGCTGCGACCAGATGCCCTGGTTTTGGCTGAAGGAAGCTAAGAGGCAGAGGTGTCCTGTAAAGGTCAAAGTGTTGAGTTGATTGAGTCCTTTTACAAGAACTTGGGACCTCCCATTTGTGCTCTGGGATAGTTAGCACAGTAACTCCCTTATCAAGGAAGAGTGGTTGATTGCATGTTCTCCACAGGAGACGAAGGCAAGGCAGATCAGTCAGTCCTGAGCATGGACTTAGCCGGATTTCTGGAGGTTTTTGGTTTTTAGTTTTTTTGAGACAGAGTCTCCCTTTGTAGTTCAGGCTGGTCCTAAACTCAGCAATCCTCTTGCTTCTGCCTCCCAAGTGCTGGGATTACTGGTGTGAGACACCATGCCCGGCACTGAGGTGAAGTTCTGATTGCTGGTGGGCATGAGTCACCATGCCCAGCATTGTTGTATGTGGTTATCAGGGATTGAACCCACGCCTTTGTGCTTGCAAGACAGGGCCAGAACCACTGAGTTAAATCCCTGGCCCGATTTCTGGTTCTTTTGCCACCTAACTGTTTAAACTTGGCTGTTTTTATAACCTCACCTCCTCATCTCCTCTCTTAATATTGTCTGCATGCTAAAGCCATGAAGATTAATAGCACATCAGGAGTTCCTCACAGTGTCTGCCAGGTGTAAAATTCACCGTGGGTCTGCTGTCATTATGTGTGGATGGAGCCTGCCTCCTTTCTTTTCACTTCACTGAGGGAACTTCCTAGTCTGTCATGTGGCCAGAATAAGAGGACAGGATATAAGTGCTTCCCTGCTCTGACCCCTCTATTTACAGAGTGATCCAGGGGCTCCCATGTGGCCTTCAAGAAAAGTTCTCCGAGAACATTAACAAATTATTTGGTGTGGCAGCAACTTTTGAATTGATGAGACTTGGGCCTGGACCTTTGGCTTTGAACATGAGGCTTTGTCTCTGTTGTTTGGAGATTAAAATCCTCTCTGCTGTGAAAGCAGATGTAATCTCCTGGCATTTCATGTGGGTGAAACTCCACCCTGTTGTGGAAGAGCATACTGTGTCAGAGTGGGCACAGGAGCCCTCGGGGAAGGCCATTGCCTGGCAGAGGTTAAGGCTGGATCCTATGGGCTTTCAGTGGCTCTTGGGCTAGCTACAGTTAAACCAAGGGATATCATGAGGGGCTCACGGGATTTTGTGAAATCTCAACATGGGCACAGTGAACAACTGTGTCTGATTTCTCCCTTTGCAGTAAATTTATAGACTACAATTTATTTATAGTCAGGTTTACTTTTAACTTGGAGAAGTACTATTGGTGCCAATAATACTTACTTACACTTTAAAGATTTAAAGCATTTTATAGTTTTAAAAAGGGCTATCCAATTGGATCTTCAACCAGTGATGCAGATTTCTATTTATTTGCATTTGTTCTCTTACCTTTGGTGCCTGTTAGTAGAGGCATAAAAGCCCACCTGCTGAAATGAGGTTCAGGCCAGAAACAGGAACATGGAATGGGTTTCAATTTACTTTATCCTGGAAGGTAACATAGGTTCTTGTTTCTTATATATTTAAGTTGCCCTCTGGGAGGGAGAGATTGTTAGTCAAGGTATTTCTAGGAAGCTGACCTTGTGTTGGGGGAAGTTGGATGGCTCAGAGGAGGACTGGTGTTAGGCTTTGGACCTGCCCTCCCCTACTCCAGGTGCAGACAAAATAGCTTCCCCTGTCCAGTGTGTCTTCATTGAACCCTTTGCCTTTCTCCTAAACCCCTAATCAGGTATTTTATTCTGTGAGGAACTCCAGCCCCCATGCTATCACCCTGTCCCTCAGCTAATGGGTCCCAAACTTACTCACTTCTCCCCAGTCCTTGAATGGCTTTCTCTTTTCTCCATTTCGTCGACCACTCTCCCTTGGTACCCTTGTCTTCCAACCCTAATTCTGCCCTCCTTCAACTTTTTTGTATTCTAGAAGGCTTAAAGAGAAAAAGTCTTTTATGACCCCACCATCTTAGGTTGCTAAAATAGTAGTAACATTCTGATGCACTTGATTTATCTTTTTTTCTTTAAATTAATTTAATAAATGTAACTCATATTTATAAACATGTAGCTCAATTCATCTTACCATTTTAACATAGTCACCATGCTAAGGAGCTAAGAGTATAGTTCAGGGGCAGAGCATTGGCCTAGCATGCACAAAGCTCTAGGTTTGATTCTCCAGCTCCACAAAGTAATAATGATAAATTAATAAAATAATGATAAATTAATGATGATAAATTAATTAGAAGTAGGTGATTGCTGATTTTGTAATATCCTCACTCATTCCAAATTGAGTATAATGAACCTTTCATGCCATTTCACAATATTCAAGATGTATTCCTATGATAATTATGAAATCAAAAGTTTTGAAACATAAAGGTTTTCTTATTATAAAAGCAATAAATTTTCATTGTGGGAATATGGGATAGTATCTTAGTTACTTTCTCATTGCTGGGGCAACATACCCAAACCCACAAGTTAGAAGAGGAAAGGTTTAAGCTTACAGTTTGTGGAGGTTTCAGTTCATAGTTGACTCGTTCCAAGGCAGAGGAGCATCACAGAGGAGAAACCATCTGTGGCAGGCAGGAAGGAAGCAGCACCCCATCAAGGGAGAATGAGTGCTAGGTACCTTCCAGGCTATGCCCACAGTGAGCTACCTCTTCCTACCTGGCTTTGCCTCCCACTAGCATGCCCAGTTATAGACCCATGATGCAGTGATCCAGTATCATACACTCATGATCCAGTCATCTCCCAACAGCCCTACCGGTGAGCACAGGAAGCTTTGGGGGGACATCTAACTATAAACCACACCAGATAGCATAAGAAGCAATGTACATTCATGTTCTCATCACAGAGCTAGTTGCTATGGGAGTAACTTGGCATCTGCCCGCCAGGCTGTGTGCCGTCTATCGCCTGGCTTTGCTGTGTATGGACCTGGAAGATGGCCAGAAATGCAGATCAGTCTACCTTGACACATAGAATCAAGATCTGTCTTTTAATCCATTCATTCTGAATCAGACCCACATTCAAGTTTGAGAAGGATTGGTTTACAGGGCTACAGCTTTACCAGTCACATGTGGCCTCGCATTCATTATCTCATCCTGGTATATACATAACATTTTTCCTTCTCACCCCACATTGGGTTGCTACTGGATGTACCACTGGTTTTCAGCATCCCACTACCCAATACTGTAACACTATGAAGGTACAGGCTTCACCTAGCACCCCTGATCTGGGGATCAGTGGAGTCTGGAAGGCTCCATATCTGCCTGTGAGAAGCCCGGCTACATGGGGCTTTATGTTTCTACCACTGAAGGTTGTATCTGGCAGTATTTCCTGTTCTTTATTAGAGTTTCTCTCTCTTGGTTGCAGAGAATGGTTCATAATCTGACTAATTCCCTCTTGTTTGTAAGTTGTTTTGGTGACTCGGGAAGGGTGTTTTGTAGGCTTTTCTAAGTGTGCTTCGGGGGCTGTTCCAACAGTGGTTCCTTCCTCCAACTCTGATTGTCTCCTTCTAAACTCTTTTGTTCAAATACTGGATCAAAAGGCATGAACATTTTAAAACACACCAGGCATATAGGAGGTGCCCTACTGTACTCTCTCCCTGTTGATGAAGTCTTAGACAAGCTCTGGGGGGCAGAGTTATGCCGCAGTCATCCTCACCCCTCAGCCAGGTATCAGTCTGAGGGGACAGAAGAGAGAGTGACGGAGGCGTGGACAGCTGCCTGAGGTAGTAGAGTCCTCAAAGATCTTCCTGGGCTGGGTCCTGAGTTATGACAGATGCCACCAACCAGGCCGCAGCTTCCTCTGGGCTGTGTCCCCGCAGTTTTAGCCTCTCCACCCAGGGCCCATCTTCCAGTGGCCTAGGGAAGGCAGGCCTGCTGGACCTACAGTGAATGGAGGCCTGAAGTGACTGCACGATAAGCCTGGAATCTGACCCAATTGACACTAAACTTTTCTGCTTTGTAAACATGAGACTGTTAGTCATGTTAAGTAAAGCTTATTCTGAGAAGTATTCTTACGTTTCAAAATAATGAAATATCAACATTCTGTCTATAAATCAATCACAGTTTGAACTTGGATGACTAGAATGTGATTTTAGCCCTCCAGAAATATTTTTTTAAAGTAAATGAGTGAATGAATACACAGAAAAAGTGAGTTTGTTAGGTACATTATATATGCCCTACACACCTTTTTGTGTCTTAATGAACTGGCTAGGCCATCCTAAATGTTGTATATGTTATATATGTTAGATATATTTTGTGTATGTCACATGACAAAACATTTCAAAATAAGTATTAAATCTTTAGCCACCCATTTATATTAACCAGTTAACATTCATATCCTCCTTCACAAAGGAGAACCAAAATAACAGATGTACATCTTGGTGCCTTTCGGGGTGAGTGAGTGACCATGGGAAAACACTGGAAATAGTGAAGGAGAGACTGGAGCCTTGTAAGCTTCGCAAAACTGAGACAACTCCTAATGAAAGAAACAAATAACTTTGATTTCTGCCACTGGAGTACTTTTTTTTTTTGAGACAGGGTCTCGCTTTGTAGTTCAGGCTGGCCCTGAGCTCAGCCTCCAGCTCACATCACAGCAATCCTCCTGCCTCTGCCTCCCGAGTGCTGGGATTACAGGCGTGAGCCACCACGCCCGGCACTGTGGTATGTGGTACTGATTGCTGCTGAGTGAGAGTCTCTATGCCCAGTATTGTATGTGGTTATCGGGGAATCGAACTCCGGCCCTTGCACTTGCAAGATAGGCGCCGGAACCACAGAGCTAACTCTCCAGCCCCCACTGGAGTACTTCTTAACCTCTATTTAGGTCTTCTTTAGTTTGACTCAGCAGTGTTTTATAAAAATTTATACGTTTAACATTTATAAAAATTCCTCAGTGTTTTGAGTTTTTGAGTCATTGTTCTTTAACATCATTTTCTAATTGCTGCTGTATATAGAAATGCAGTTTTTGTTTTATTTTGTGGTTTTGTTTTTGTTTCCTCTTTTTGCAAAATGTGGAGATTAAACTCTAAGCTACATCTCCAGCCCATTTTTTTATTATTTTGAGACAGGATCTCACTAAACTGCTCAGGCTAGGATCGTACTTGGTGATTCTCCTGCCTTGGCCTCCCAGAGTGCTGAGGTTACAGGCCTGTGCCACCATGCCTGGCTTAAAATAGCAGATTTTAATAGGGACCTGAGGCTTTACTAAACTTCCTTATTCCAATGAGTTTTTAAAAGATACTTTCAGATATTCTGTATACATAAACACCTTGTACAAATACTTATACTTTTTAATCTGTATGCTGCCCTGCATACCTCTTTGTGTCTTACAGAACTGGCTAGGCCATCCTAAAATGCTGAGTACGAATGGTAGGAGCAAATATCTTTGGCCTTATTCCTTATTTTAAGAGGAAAGTGGCCTGTCTTTTATAATGGTGACTTGTAGATTTGTAGTAGATGTCTTTATGAGTCTAAGGAAACCCTGAATTCCCGGGGGGGGGGGTTTGTTTGTTTGTTTGTTTTGTTTTTTGAGACAGGTTGTCACTTTTTTTGTAGTTCAGGCTGGCCCTGAGCTCAGCCTTGAGCTCACAGCAGTCCTCCTGCCTCTGCCTGCCGAGTACTGGGATTACAGGTGTGAGCCACCATGCCCAGCACTGTGGTATGTGGTACTGATTGCTGGTGGGCATGAGTCTTCATGCCCTGCGTTGTCGTTTGTGTTTACCGGGATCAAACCCAGGCTCTTGCACTTGCAAGACAGGTGCCAGAACCACTGAGCTAAATCCTCGGACCTGAATTTCTGGTTTTGAGAGGCATTTTATCATGGATACATGTGGACTTTTAATCAGTTTTTTTTTTTTTTCTGTATTTCTCAAAATGGCCATGTTTATTTTTCTTCTCTTAAAGTAACTATATCTCTTTCTTTTTTTTTTGGCACTTCCTTTTCACCTCAAAGACTGCTGTTGGTTTTAACTTTAGAAAATTATGGCACCATTCATAGAATGTAAGTTCAGTAGCATGATTTAGACACTTTGAGTCAGACAGTCTCCATATAATAGTTAAAGTGCCATATATATTTAGGTAGAGTGATATGTTTTTGGTACTGTTTGCCCTAAAAGACTTATCTTAAACTCCCACCACTAGTTTTAATGCTTTTTATTTTTAAAGTTAAACTCAAGAAGTGTGAAAATTACATTTTCTGATAGAAATGGAAACAAAATGAGCATGTGTTTGTACTGTGTCAAAGCACTGTTGTCAAGGACTGACAGGAACACTGAGTCCTCAGGTACCTCAGATTATATGGTGATAAAAGAGGTTCTCCTTTGGGTTTTTGGGCTGAAACACAGTTGTTCAGAAACTGTCAATAACGGATCTTGAACAGTGTCCTGGTATACACTTTGCTGGTTAAATCATACCTGAGCAGTAGTCAAAAGCCAAAGTAAAAGTGAGATCTAAGGAACTGTTGAGCTCAGTTTTCTATTAATTGCTGCTTTCCAGGCCACTGTATGTTTAATCTGAAGATAACATGATGTAATAAGAAATACATACTAGTCTTTGGCCCTGGTTCCTGACATAGAGTTTTTTAAATCCTTGTGAATAAAGTTGGTAGGATATTCTTTTATTCTGTGTTGTTTGACGTCGGTTCCTGAGAGAGAGCTCCTAAAACCTTTGTCTTTTCCAGAGTGCTATGAGTGTCTGGTATAATCCCAAATCCATTGAAATTTCTAGGATAACAGGAGCTGCTTGTTGTGAGAAGATTTTAATAGATTCAGGGATAGCTTTCTAGTGGGGGCTGGCTGTCAAACTAGCTAACCACCCTCAAGGTAGCTCTACCTTTTGACCTTCAGGGAGGCAGGAGCTGAAGGAATGGACCACCAGCCGCCAATGATGCAACAAGTCATGCCTATGTAAGGAGATCCCTATACAAACCTCAGAGAAGGTTCAGAGAGCTTTCTTGTTGCTCAGTTTAAGGATTCCACAAGAGTGTGCCCCCAGAGAGGGCATGTAAGCCCTGGACTTTGCCCCAAAGTTTACTTTGTCTGAAAATAGGATAACTGTTCCTTAAGATTCCCATTGCATGGAATATTTTTGCATCCTTTGATTTTTTTTTTTAATCTGAGGGGTTTTTTTTTAAATTATTAAATATGTTTCTTGTATATAGCATATTGTTGGGTTTTATTTCTTGATCCATTCTGCCAGTCTTATTGGAGGGTTCAGATGATTCCCCTTAGAGTTATTACTGATAGGTATTGACTTATTCCTGTCTTTGCCATTGTTGGTTCCCAATCTTTCCCTTCTATTTAACTACTCACCCTACCTGGTATTATTCATTCTGCTAGACCTTTTATTGTAGTTAGCTTCATTGTCTAAGATAGCCTTCAGAATATTTTGGAATTCTGGTTGGGTGCTCTTGAATTTCTTTAGGTGCTCTGTATCATGGAAGTATTTTATTTCTCCACGAATTTTGGAAGATAATTTTGCAGGCTATATCAGCCTAGAGGGAGACTGTTTTCCTTTAGCATTTGAAACACTTAACTCTTGCATTCTGCTGATCTTTAAAGTTAGTGTTGAAAAGTCTGCTATAATCTTAATGGATTTTCTTTTATAATTGATTCATTGTTTTACTCTAGCCATTTTAAGACTCTGTTTTGTGTTGGACTTCTGGGATTTTGACTGTGATATGTTGTGGAGAGGGTTTTTTCTGATTGTGCCTATTTGGGTTCTGTATACCTCACATAAGGATTTCCGTTATTTGAAAAATTTTGTGCTGTCACTTCAGAAAACAGGTTTTTTATGACATTTGTGCTATCTTTAGGGTTTTTTTTTTTTTTTTACTAATTCCAATGATTCTTCTTTGAAGTGTCCTTTCTACACCAGAGGCCCCACTATCTGTCTACCCCAGACTGCAGTTACTGTCTAAGCCAAAGCATGTCCTTATTTATGTTGTTAGATGGAAAATGTGGTTCAGCCCTCTGGCCTCTGGATGTAGCCACAGGGCAGGGGTTCAAGTGGGCTGCTGGACTTATTGTCTACGTATACAAGTTGTGTTTATTCTCTGTGGAGAGTAGAGCCAGTGTCCTTCCAACTTGATCATACTCTTCTCAGGAGATCTATGTCTGGCCCACTGTTTGTCCTCCTCTGTCACTCTGAGCTTACTTTCTCTCCTTGGCTGTTGTTCTCATCCGTCCATGCTTGTGGACATCAATGCTCTGTGCCCTGGGGAATCAAAATGGCAAGCTGTCTTGGAGTTGGCGAAATACCGTATTGCATGGGCAGCATGGGCCTGCTTGCTTGAATCGGAGATGCTACATGGGTCTTTTTTTAGATACTATTTCTGTGCATTTATATCAGACATAAAGTTTGTTATCTGGATGTCTAGAACCAGTTAGTGAACTATCCATATCCATAATTCTGAACATTGTACTTATCTTGACAATTCCACTGTAAGAGATAGGTCTATGAAACTATGTATCACTAAAACATTTACTTGTGAGCAAACATATGATGGTAAATGATAATTAATGGCAACTCCATAGGAAAAAATAATCATGTCAGTGTAATCTAATTTTCTCAAACACTGTGAGACTGGAAGAAGCAAGGCATGTATATCTTTAACTTTCTCACTTTGTTGATTAATTCTGAATATCATCAACAGCCCACAGAAACATGGTTTAGATCAGTTGATGCCACATTTAGGTTGTAGCATGGTCATGCTGACACATTATCAGGGTATGGAGCTTCAGTAAGGATATTTCTTATCACTTAACTTTTCAGAGGTCAGTCAGAGGTGAGTTGGAAGCCCACATAATTCTTTTTTTTTGAGATCGAGTCTCACTTTTGTAGTTTGGGCTGGCCCTGAGCTCAGCCTTGAACACATAGCAATCCTCCTGCCTCTGCCTCCCAAGTGCTGGCATTATAGGCGTGAGCCACCACGCCCGGCACTATGGCCAGCCTGAACTAGAAAGCGAGACCCTGTCAAAAAAAAAAAAAAAAAAAACTACATAGGGAAAAACAGTCCAAAACTTACTCAAAATGAACTTATAATCCAAAGCTACATGAAGAAATATAAAGATTGTTCAGCAAGCTAGCCATGAACTCACTACAAATGAAATATTTGGAAATTCTGAAAAATACAGTAAACTAAGAATGTTTTGAATTCTTGAGAGGATGAAGGCACAGTAGATAAAAATTATGAGATAGAAGCAGGGATATATGAAGCAAGATCAGAAAAATATGAAAAAAGAACTTTAACAAGAGTTATCTTGCAGAAGTAGGACAGACTGAAATGCTGTAGAAATAGACCTGGTATGTCTCTCATCCGGTATGAATTTATTTCTCCCACATCCTAGTCCAGAGTGGTGTGCTGCATAGATCTTTGAGTAGCTGTGCACATACAGGGACACATCTGCTGGCTGCTCATTGTGCTTTTAGAGTGTCTCTGCTTGCCCACAGGAAGGAAAATGTGCTCAAACTCCCAGAAGTGGTTTGTATCACATTTACTCCCATCTCGTTGACTAGTAACTAGTCACAGAAACATACCTAACTTCCAGAGAGACTGGAAAAAATATAACCCAGTCATGCAACCAAGAAAAAGAAGGGAATATAAGTTTGGAAATCAGCTAACAGTTTCTGCCATACTCCTAAAAAACAGCAATTACACTGACAGACTTTTCATGTAAAGGCTGTGGTCCAGGCAGGTGTATTCTATTCCCCGACTTTTGTTTCTGCTGTGTGTGCTTCCTGGTTGCTATGACCTTCCACTGTGTGCTTTTGCCTGGAACCCAGCCAACTTTGCACTAAAATCATGAGCCAAAGTAAACCCTTTCTCCTTTATCTCAAAAGTGTCAGAATATTTTCCCCAGTGGGAAAGTTGACTAACAAAGTGGGGGGTTGCTGGTGCTTGGTGGAAGCAAGACAGTGGGGTTGTTGCTGACCATGTGGTTTTTAAGCCCTTGCAACTGGTTTATGAAAGGGGTTTGGACAGAATTGGAGATGCTGACCAGAGAACCGTTAGAATGCTATAAGCAGATAATGATGGAAGATTCTGGTCAGACCTCAGAAGGTCTCAGTTAGGAACAAGGATTCCATTGGCAGTTGGCCTAGGGACCAACCATGTGTGTTACAGCCTGCCAGAAAGTCTGTCTTCGTTTTTCCCTATTTTTAGACTTTGCTGGAGACTGAGAGTAAGGGTAGTGGACTAATTAATCTGGTAGAAATTTCAGACAGTCCAGTAACATTCAAGCTATACCTGGACACTGGTGGCTACAGCATTGGTGTGGCTGGTGAAAATCAGGAAAAAAAGCAGATGTGAAAAGTTCACAGCCTCGGGGCGGGGATTTAGCTCAGTGGTTCCAGCGAGTCTTGCAAGCGCAAGGGCCCAGGTTCAATTCTCGGTAACCACATACATTACTGGGTGTGGAGACTCACACCCAGCAGCAACTAGTATCACATACCACAGTGCTGGGCGTGGTGGCTCACGCCTATAATCCCAGCACTGGGGAGGCAGAGGCAGGAGGATTACTGTGATGTGAGTTGGAGGCCGAGCTCAGGGCCAGCCTGAACTACAAAGTGAGACCCTGTCTCAAAAAACCTAAAAAAAAAAAAAAGGTTCACAGCCTCATCAGAAAGGAGGAATTACCTGCAACTCTGGGACCATGGACAGCATGGTTGCTGAGAATATTAATGTTAAAAAGAAGCCAGGTATCTTGTATTGAGACAATAGGTAAGATGTCTGAGGAGCAGCATTAACTAGACCTGCTAGCATCCAGCAATAGCAGAGCCTTCCAGAGCCACAGAGTGACAGTGATTCAGGAAGTAGCCATTCTTGTAAATAAAGTGCTATCTCCAGTTACTCACATCAGTATCACCAAATCTGCATATCAGCAACTCCAGCTCATTTTCATCAGAAGTTTTAATCATATCAATAGGAAGCAGGTCCACAAAGTTCCAGAGTTTCCTGAATGAATATGGTTACACATATATCACTGTAATATGTCCTTAACTCTTTCAGAAGGATACCTAAAGGGGAATAGCTGGGTAAAATGGAATTTCTACTTTTAGTTTTTTTAGGAATCGCCATACTAATTTCCATAGTGGTTGTACCAGTTTATACTTCCACCAAAAATGAAGAAGTGTTCCCTTTTCCCTCCAGCATTTATTTGATTTCTTGATGATATCCATTCTTCCTGGAGTAATATGGAATCTCAGTGTTGTTTTTATTTGCATATCTTGAATAGCCAGAAATGTAGCACTGTTTATAATCTCTACATCTTGGAAGCAGCCTGTATGTCCATCGAGGGATGACTGGATAAAGAAGACAAGGTATTTATATACCATGGAGTACTGCTCTGCCACAAAGGGTAAATTTGAAGCACTTTCCTCATTTGAGGGAAAACTGTTGCACCTTGAGACTAATCAAGTAAAGTAATCAGACACACTAAGTCAAATGTAACATAGTTTCTCTTAAATGAGAGACCCAATATGTAAATAAAGTACAAGATAAAAGACAGACAGTAGGGGGAAAAATGTTAATTGTAATTCAGCTTGGCCAATGTATCTAAAAATAAAATAACTTAGTATAATTGTCCTATTTTTGGCCTGTTAGTCTGGCTGTTAGTCTATGTTTAGGATAAGTAACTTGATAGAGACTTACAAAATAAATATATCTGAAGCTGGTTTTTTAAAAAATGGGAAAGGGCTGGGGATTTAGCTCAGTGGTTCCAGCCTAGTTCAGTCCTGATAACCACATACCACAATACCAGGCGTGGTGACTCACGTCCACCAGCAATCAGCACCACATACCACAAGTGCCGGGAGTGGTGGCTCACACCCATAATCCCAGCACTTCGAAGGCAGAGGCAGGAGGATTGCTGTGATTTAAGGGTAAGCCCAGGGTTGGCCTGAAATACAAAGTGAGACCCTGTCTCAAAAAAAGGGGGAAAAAACTAGTGGAGAAGGAGAAAAGAAAGAATTGGGACTGGACATGGTGTGTACATGTTCCAGTTGCCCACAATGCATGTAATCACTAAATACTGCAAACATATACTAATAAAAATTTTAAGATAAGTTTAAGCTAGGGAATTAAATTAAAATTTAATATTTTGCCAGATATATTACATTTATAATGTTGCTTTTATTTATTTTTTGAGACAGGGTCCAATATGTAGTTCAGGCTGTTCTTGAAGTAGCCTAAGCTGCCCTTAAATTTACAGTGATCCTCCTGCATCAGCTGTTGCACTGCTGCGGTCACATGCACCCCTGCCTGGCTATCATGTTGCCTTCTTTTTTTTTTTTTGAGGAACCATAGGTTGAACTCAGGACCTTATACTTTTTAAAAATCCACTAACACGCAATACCACACCACATATCAGGTACCCGTCAGAAGATTTTTATTTAGAAGTGAGTGGCTCCTGTATGGAAGCAAGACAGGAAGCCCGGAGCAAGAAAAGAAAGGAAGAAGGAAAAGAGAGACAGAGAGTGAGACAGAAAGACAGACAGCAAGACAGAGCAGGAGAGGTAGAGTGAGCGGTCTTAAATAGACCCCGTGGGTTAGGAAATCTTACCTCGGGGCTGAGGTAAGGTAGCCTTAGCTTATCAGATGCTATAAAGTTTGCGTCTTGCAAGAAGCTCGGTTCTGACTGTTTCTAGCCGGTGTGGATTCTGGGAAAGGGTAACTTTATGGCTGCGGATGGAGCTGTGGGGAAGGGTGAAGAACTAGGAAGAGCTGCACAAGATGGCATAATATATCTAACATTATAACTCTTCTAACAGTACTTGCCAGGCAGGTGGCAGCATCACTAAACTACATCCCTTGCCCTCCTGTTGCTCTTAAAAGTTACTTTTCTTGGAAGGGGAAAAAATGAGAATCAAGTCATGTCATATTCTGTACAAACTCTCAATGTTGAATGCGATGATGATGTATATTCATAATGTACCAATAAAGATTTGAATTTTTAAAAGAAAGTTACTTTTCTCAGGGCTGGGATTTAGCTCAGTGGTTCTAGCACCTGTCTTGCAAGCACAAGGGCCTGAGTTCCACCCCAGGTAACCACATACAACAATGCCAAGCATGGTGACTCATGCCCACCAGCAGTCAGTACTACGTACCACAATCTGGGGCGTGGTGGCTCACACCTGTAATCTCAGCACTCGAGAGGCAGAGGCAGGAGGACTGCTGTGAATTCTAGGCTTCCCTAGGCTACATAGTGAGCTCAGGGCCAGCCACAACTACAAAGTGAGACCCTGTCTCAAAAGAAAAGGCCCAGGGATAGAGTTCAGAGGCCCTACATATACCAGCCTGGTAAATGCAAGGCTCCAAGTTCAATTCCCAGTACCCAAAAAAGAAAAAAAAAAGAGTTACATTTGTTTTTTTGGTACCTGGGATCCAACTTGGGACCTTGAGCTTGTGGAGGCAGGCGCTGGATCCACTGAGCTAAATCCCTGGCACCTAAAAGTTACATTTCTATGACTTTTGTTTTGTAGAATGTCTGGTTTATTTAAACTGCCTGCACAAGGCCCTATTGTAAAGCTTTCAGACCACGATAAGTAGGCGAGGCTTGAACCCATAGAGCCCAGCCTTCCCATGGCTTTTTCATTGAAGCACTATTAACATGTGAGGTTAATAAAACATTATAAAGAATTCAGATAATAATAAGGAATTATATTAGCATAAGCCATGATAATCACAAAAGCTATTGTATCAGCTTAACGCATTGAAGGTTTGTTTCATGCTCATACTGTACATGTGAACCTTCAGGGCCTTTGCTCCACACACAGCAAGTTGGCCGAGGCCCCACCAACTTGAGCTGTACCACATGGAATGTGTGGTCTCTGTCCTGTCCAACAGGGAAAGAGTACTAAAGGATGGCTCGTCCGCTTACTGTGGCCTCATGGGGTCACCAAGCTGTAAGGGTTGGGGAATTAAAAAACTCAGTGGTCCCAGTGCAGAAAATAAGCAGCAGGTGTGCATAGATGCTGTAATTCTACACTAAGAGAAAAGCGAAAAAATCACCTATTTCCCCTTCTCTGAGATAACCTCTACTTGCTGACTTCTGCCTGGCTTCACTAAAACTTCTTTCTAGAAATGACTCCTGTTGCTGGAAATGCCTCCTGTTATCTGTCAGATCACTGACTCTGTTCTTTTTTGTTGTTGTTGTTTGTTTATTTGGTGGTACTGGTGATTGAACTCTGGACTAGTATTTGCCAGGCTGAAGTGGTACCCTTAAGCTACATCTCTGGCCCTCTCTTTTGTATTCTATCTTTACAACTCCTTTATGAAATTTTCTGTATGTAAGTAATACTAGGGAAAAGGCAAGTTAAGAATCCCATGTTAACTACCAATGACCATTGGTAACTACCAATCTCCATAGCATGGAGATTTCAGTGTTTCAGAGGCTTGCTTTTGAAAATCTCTAGAAAGATAGATAAGTTACTAGTTTCAGGAGTTGTATCTATGAAAGAAACCTGAGTTATTCAGGCTGAAAATTACCATTATTTACACTATATGAGTAATGAATATAGAATATCTGTTTCTTATCAGAGTTGAGTGGGATCTTATTTTTCACTGAATTTGAATACATATCAAACAAGAGCCAGTCTGAAGAGTTTATATTTACCTTTTGGGGGAATAAAATTATCCAGGTGGATAGTTCATCATGGTTTCCTATGTTAGTAGTCAACACAATGAGTCTAATTTGGGTGGACCTTTTTTAGAACGCTCTTTTAAGCATGTAAATTGATTCCCTTTTCCGTATTTTTACTTATGAGTTGAGCCATAATTGTGGTTTTCCAGAGAACATGATCTTTGAAATCAAACCTTAGTTCAACTCAGCTCCAAAGCTTACCTAAAGAAGTGTGCTTATTAACTCCAAAGCTGTTTCTTCATGAGGAAAAAGAACATAAATTTTTCATGGTTGTTGTAAATACAAAAGGTATGTAAAACCCCTGACAACTCTAAATTTTTTTTTTCCCCAGGCTGTTCATCAGGCTCACAAATACAGGTATAGTAGGGCTGGGGATTTAGCTCAGTGGTTCTGCGCCTGTCTTGCAAGCACAGGGGCCCGGGTTCAATCCCCAGAAACCACATACCGTACTAGGCATGGAGACTCATGCCCAGCAGCAACCAGTACCACATACCACAGTGCCGGATGTGGTGGCTCACGCCTGTAATCCCAGCACTCGGGAGGCAGAGGCAGGAGGATTGCTGTGATGTGAGCTGGAGGCTGAGCTCAGGGCCAGCCTTACTACCAAGCGAGACCCTGTCTCAAAAAAAAAAAAAAAATGCAGGTGTAGTACTAATTCCATTTTCTGTACAACAGTAGGCCAGAATGTTACTGTTAGCTATGGTTGTCTTCCTTTCCTGTGTCATGCACAAGATTTCATCACACTTTTCTAAGACTGCACATGAGGTCACCCAACAGTTTTTCTGATTTTGGTTGTACAGTGTCTGAAGTTATTCACCCTTTTTATTCTCCAGCTCTCATGAATGAGCACAAGGCTTTCCAGAAGTTACATTATGTATGGGATATCTTGATTAAATGTAGATGAAAGCTTTAGCTATCTGCTATTAAGGCAGGCTCTAATGCAATTTGCAAAATGTGAAAGTGTCTCTTCACTAAAAATTTTTGATTACGGGCCGGG
>PVIR01000919.1:0-33335 GCA_004026965.1 Petromus typicus | reverse complement strand
AAAAAAATTTTTTTTGATTAGGAAAATACAGTAATTTTTAATTAAAAGTGTTTTTTATATTAGTATATGTCAAATATCAAAGGATCTTGAAACCAAACAGTTGAAGAACTGTTGGAACTGCAGGACAAGTTACTCAGATTTAGGACCTACTGGCTTGGATATATGAAGTCTGCACAGGACAACTTACTCAGATTTAGGATTTACTGGCTTTATGAAGTCTGCTCCTGCCCCTGGGGATCAGCTATTCGGATTATCCAGACATTTGCCCTACCTGTGGGACCTTAAACTACACGGTTGACTGCACTAGGATAACTGACTTTAAGACTTACTTCAGACTTACTTGGATTTAAGGATGTCTTCCCTGTCCTATGGGATCTTCAACTACAGGGGCTAATGTGGGACCACCCTGTTTTATGCATGCTAGGATTATGAGTATGAAAGCTTGGTACCAAATGAAGGTGCAGTGAGTTTGAGAAAGTGCCCCTGCTGCTGCTGTGGTATTTGGCCTGTTGACCATTCTGCTGGTGTGGAATTTGGCTTTTGCTGCTGCTGCTCAGAGCAGCAAGAGTAGAACCTGGGCTCAGCCTTTTTCTCAAGATTCTAGCTTTGTTGTTTGTTAATCCTTTTGCTATGGGATTTATGGGGGACTGGCGTTTGCCATGAGGGTTCTGGCTGCATTCTCTTACCCTGTCTCCCACAAAGAACCCCTAGTTTAAACACTGAATCTTGTCAGTAAAAACTGGACTATAAAGCATGATTTTTTAAAACAGACTCCATGTTATATGTCCATTGCTCAATCTTTAATGGACTCTGAATCTAAATATTGTCCACCTTTTACTGGAAAGAAATTTAGTAGAAGATGAATTACCGGCTATACTACATAGAAAATTACAGTTTTTCTCACCAGAGATCTGGAAACAGTTACAATACATGGACTTCACTTATTAAGATGACTATTAATGATGGTTGTTTTTGTTTTATGTATTTCACACAGAGCTCTTATAGCATTTTGGCATAGCAAAATGAAATGCAAGGAGCCAACAGTGACATAATTGAAGGCAACACAACCAGTGTAAAATACAAGGATCACTGGTTAGGACGACTATCTGAAAAGTAAGTATGATATGTTGTTAACAATTGGTTGGGTTCTAGCTGGGTGTGACATCACATGCCTATAATCTCAGCCACTTCAAGATGACAAGTTCAAGGCCAAACCCTATCTCTGAATTTTAAAACGGGAAGGGATGGAGCTCAGCACTCTTTGAGTTCAGTCCCTACTACTGCTTTTTTTTTTTTTTTTTAGTTTTTTGAGACAAGGTCTCCTGTAATTCAGATTGGTCCAGAACTCAGCCTCAAACTCAGCAATCTTCCTGCCTCTGCCTCCTGAGTGCTAAGATTACAGCCATGAGCCACCACACCTAGCATTGTGGTGTGTGGTACTGATTGCTGGTGGGTGTGAGTCTCCACACCCAGCATCATTGTATGTGGTTGCTGGGGATGAACTAGGGACCTTGCTCTTGCAAGGCAGGCTCCAGAACCACTGAGCTAAATCCTCTGCCCTCATCTAAGAAAGTTTTGATTGGTCTACATGATCATAGTATTTGGGAACTGCTGTAAAATGTCCAGCCTTCTTTGTATTCTGCTTCCTTTTGATTTCTACCAGTGGCATGTCTTCCCTGGTATTTTTCTTGCAGCTTTATGATTCTCATATCTTGCATTCAAGCTTTTCTTTCATGCAGTCCTCTCCTGAAGAGATCCTTGGTTAGTGCCTTGTTGGCGTCAATTCTCTTCCTTTTCTATGGACCTTTCTTGAGACCTTACAGAATACTAGTCAGCTTTACTGGCCTTTCAGTCGGTGCCACATGTGAGGCAACAATAGCATGAAATTTAGGGATCATCCCTTGGTTAATCCTTTTTTTTTGGTACCGGGACTCAAACTCAGGACCTTTTGCTTGCCAGGCAGGTGCTGGGCTACTGAGCTATAAACCCCCATGCTTCCCTTGGTTAATCTAACTAGACTTACTCAGCTCATTTTGCTTACAAGTTGTAGTAGATAAAAATCATCGGATACAAGTCATTCTTTTTTACTTCTTTTATCTTAAAGATACACTTTTTAAAAAATGAGTCTTCATAAATATGAACCCAGTCCCTCTTTTTTTTTTTAGAGACAGTGTCTCTCTCTTTTTGTAGTTCAGGCTGGCCCCGAGCTCAGCCTTGAACTCACAGCAATCCTTCTGTCTCTGCCACCCGAGTGCTGGGAATACAGGCGTGAGCCACCACGCCTGGCAGTGTGGTATGTGGTTCTGATTGTTGTCTCCACACCCGGCCCTGTGTGGTTACTGGGATGAACCTGGGCTCTTGCACTTGCAGACAGGCGCCAGAACCACTGACCTAAATCCCCAGCCTGAACCTAGTCTCACTTTAAACCAATACTGGCTTATGTAAAACTAAGCCAGTTGTTTTCTTGGCCCAAAGAGGACACATCTGGTCACTCCCTCTAGGCCTCCTCCTCCTTCAAGCAATGCCACTTGGCAGTTGTCAGGTTGGCAGCTGTGCTTCTGTGTTCCTGTAGCACGAACTTGTGATGGAACTTTTTCAGGTAAGGTCAAGTTAAACTGTAGTATGTATGAGCACAGAAAAACATCTGAATATAGGAAATACTTTCCAGCTTCTTGTCTATTTATTTTTATCATATTTTTATACCTTCACACATGGACGTGTATAAACAGGGTATCTGTATGCCTTCCTCAGTGTATTACAGACCGGACATCATGCCCTGAGGATGAGGACTCATTCTGTTAGCAGTCTGGCAGCCTTCTCTCACCTGATTTCTGAACTTTCACCCTCCCTTCACTATCCCTTTGCTGTTACATAACAATCAGTGGTATGCTTTTAGGAAAATTCATTTTTAATTTTCAAATGCAGTGTTTATTTCTGTAAAATTTAGTAAATGCACAAAATCTCCGAAGTATAACTTTACCATATACAGTTTTTTATAAAAATTAAGTAGTGCATTATTGCATAATTTTAACCTGCATTTCACCTAACATATTGTACAAATTTACCATGATTTATTTTCTTCTGGACTAGAAATCACAGCCAGGGCCTCACTCATCACACCAACAGCTCTGTATCCCCTGTCTTTTCATTCTGACACAGCATGTAAGATGTCCAGATTGGCCTTAAACCTGTGATCCTCCTGCTTCAGCCTCCAAGTACCTGGGATTTATAGGTGTGGGGTACTATTGCCAGCTGACACTTTTTAACATATAAAAAATTCATAAGGATTAAATTTAAGAAGTATTTAATAAGTATAGTTTTTAATAGGAAAATGTCTTCCTATCTTGAAAAGTGTCTTTAATAGCTACATAATAATATATCATAATGATGCGCAAGGGATTTAGCTCAGTGGTTCCAGCACCTGCTTTGCAAGAGCATGGGTCCAGGTTCGATCCCTGGTAACCACACACAACAATGCCAGACATAATGACTCAACACCAGCAATCAGTACCACATACCATAATGCCAAGCATGGTGGCTCCTGGCTGTAATCCCAGCACTCGAGAGGCAGAGGCAGGAGGACTGCTGAGTTTGAGGCTTAATTCAGGGCCAGCCTGCTGAACCACAGTGAGATCTTGTCTCAAAAACTAGAAAAAAAGGGCCGGGGATTTAACTCAGTGGTTCCAACCCGGGTTCAATTCCCAGTAACCACATACAACAATATTGGGTGTGGAGACTCACCCCAGCAGCAATCAGTACCACATACCACAGTGCCAGGCATGGTGGCTCACGCCTGGAATCCCAGCACTTGGGAGGCAGAGGCAAGAGGATTGCTGTGATGTGAGTTTGAGGCTGAGCTCAGGGCCAGCCTGAACCACAAAGCGAGACCCTGTCTCAAAAACCTAAAAAAAAAACTAGAAAAAAAAAATCATAATGATCTACCATTCATTTCATTTAACCCATTTCCAACCTTTTTTTTAAAGGATAAATTTCTTCAATTTTTCTGTTCATCTTTTTCTGACTTCTTTTAAACTTTTCTGGCTTCTTTCAACATCCCTTCTTCCTGCTTGCAAAGGCACTTATTACTGAGGCCTCAGATTCTTTTCATTTGCCTTTACCTCCTTCAAATGCTTAGTCTTCTTTCTCTATAGTCTCTTCTCAGGTGCTGTACCCAAAAGGTCGTATCCAGAAGGAAAATCTTTATCCTTTAACTGTGTTCCTGCTGTTGTCAGTTGAACCATCTATTCTGCATTTTTGAGCTTCGAAGATTTCATCTTGATGATTGTGCACCTAAAAAAGATGGAAAGCTGGTATGTTAGAGGACCCATAAGCATAGCCTCTAAATTTCACTGGCAGCAATACTAAAATGGATAATGCTGTTCAGAGTAAGAATGGAACTGGGTTAAAAACTATCCATGATTATTTTGAGTATTTACTCAGGGATTCTCCTAGGCATGCATTGTGGTTTTAGTAGATTAGTATTTATTTCTTTATTCAAAACATTAAAACCTATACTTAAAAGAGGAATTTAGTGACTTACACATAACATTTTGGTTTAAAAATTGAAGCTCTGTACTTAATACATTAATTTCTTTTTTTTTTTTTTTTTTTTTTTAAGTTTTTTTTGGGTTTTTTTTTTTGAGACAGGGTCTCACTTTGTGGTTCAGGCTGGCCCTGAGCTCAGCCTCCAACTCACATCACAGCAATCCTCCTGCCTCTGCCTCCCCAGTGCTGGGATTACAGGCGTGAGCCACCACGCCCGGCACTGTGGTATGTGGTACTGGTTGCTACTGGGCGTGGGTCTCCACGCCCAGTATGGTATATGGATACCCGGGGATTGAACCCGGGTCCTTGCGCTTGCAAGACAGGCACTGGAACCACTGAACTAACTCCCCAGCCCCTAATTCTTCTTGATCATGTTCTATATTCTATAACTGTTATGAGAAATACAATTTTTATATAATTTGTGAGAAATTTGATTAAAGTAGACTTTTATAATAGAAGTACTTGCTTTATAAAAGGGAAGACATCAAGATAACATCAGGTTTTCTTTTCTCTGTTGCAGGAATGGAAAATAAAGTGAAGCAGTGTTTTATCATGTATATTTCAGCAGGTCTTCTTGAAATTTAACTAAAACTATGATACCTTGTTCTTCAGAAAACTGCTCTTTTCAGTACCAGTTACATCAAACAAATCAATCTCTAGATGCTACTTGTCTATTACTCTTGATCCTACTTGGAAAAATATTATTAAATATCCTCACACTAGGATTGAGAAGAAAAAAGAGCTATCAAAGTTTTATGGAATGTTTTTGTGTTTCATTAGCATTTGTTGACTTTTTATTTTTGGTTAACATTTCCATTATATCCTATTTCAGGGATTTTGTACTTTTTGGTATTAGATTTACTAAATACCACATTTGCCTGTTTGCTCAAATTATTTCCTTTACTTACGGCTTTTTGCTTTATCCAGTCTTATTAGTATCTTGTATAGATTACTACCTGAATTTCTCTAAACTCACTAAGCTTTCGTCTAAATGTCAGAAGATATTTTATTTCTTTGCAGTAACTTTGATTTGGATTTCAGTCCTTGTTTATGTTTTGGGAGAACCAGCCATCTACCAAAGCCTGAAGACACAGAATATTTATTCTCACCAGTGTCCTGTCTATGTCAGCATTCAGAGTTACTGCTTGTCACTCACCATGATGATAATTTTGTTTATAGCTTTTTTAACATCTTGGTCAAAAGTTGTTACTTTGGTACAGACTATTCAAATAACTTCCTATATGAATGAGACTATCTTGTATTTTCCTTGCTCAACCCTCCCTAGTTACATTGTAAACTCTAAAAGAATACTCTTGCCCAAGCTCATTGTCTGTTTTCTTGGTACTTGGTTACCATTTGTACTGCTTCAGGTATTCATTCTTTTACTTAGAGTACAAATTCCTGCATATATTGAGATGAACATTCCCTGGTTGTACTTTGTCAATAGTTTTCTCATTGCCACCATTTGCTGGTTTAATTGTCATAAGCTTTATTTAAAAGATACCTCATTACTGGTAGATCCATTTGTCAACTGGAAATGCTGCTTCATTCCACTTACAGTGCCTAATTCCGGGCAGATTGAAAGGCCTGTGTCAATAATAATTTGTTAATATGTTGCCATCCTAAGACTAAACCAATTACAATAAATATTATAACCTTAGAAACGGGAAATGGTGATTCCTAGCATACCAAAAAAATGGGACTAAACCGAAGCTCTTTTTCCCTCTAACCTGTTATACTTTTCCAACATATTTTGGGGGTTATGATATAGTTTATTAATTAGTGTTCTCTTTTAAAAACAAAATAATGCCAAGAAGCTCTATATGTCTATTCAGGACTATTGTTTAAATAAATTTGTTATTAATACAAAAGTTAGTTAACATTTGACCACACTGTTTTTATTGCCTAAAAAAACTGGAAAAAAATGTTACATAAATCTGAGATTTCACAAATCTTAAAATATGAAGTTAAGCAGCTTATCTTTTAAATAATCATTTTCTAAAAATGATGTGGTATAAACTTTAAGAGCAAGATTAGCTCATTTAACATTCAGCTAATTTTTAAAAATATATTTCTGGTCTTAATGAAAATATTTGCAGAAGAGAGTTCCATTTGCTCAACCTGTGGGAATGGGAGTAGTGCATAGGTTATCTTTTGATAAAATACTAAATTCATTTTCAGTTTTACATCACATACTTGCATATCAAATCATAATCATTCTAGTAGTACATCACACTGTAGAAGTTGAGTTTCTCAACCATGAGAATATTGAGATTTGGGCTTGGGTAATTGTTATGGGGGTCTTCTCTGCATTACAGGATGGTTAGCAGCATCCAATGTCCCTGTCTACTTGATGATAGTAACACCTGCTTTCCCAGAGTGACAGTCAGAATATCTCCATGCACTGTCATGCCTCTCCTGGTAGGCGAGCATAAATGCCCAAGTTAAGAACCACTGGAATAAAACAGTAAGTGGCAGAATAATCTGGTCACTTTACTGACCAAGCTATGTAGATATTTTGATCACCACTTACAAATACTAAAATATATTATGTAAACCTAACACTAGAATTCTCAAAACTCGCATTTGTTTTTGTGGTCCTTGGGATTGAACCCAGAGCCTTCACACTAAGCTACCTCCCTATCTTTTGTTTTAGATAAGGTCTTATTGAGCCTTGTGATCTTCCTGCCTTAGACTCCCAAGTAGCTAAGACTACAGGTGTGTGCTACTATGCTCACCTCTGGTATCTTCTATCTTTTTTTTTTTTTTTAGGTTTTTTGAGACAGGGTCTGGCTTTGTAGTTCAGGCTGGCTCTGAGCTCAGCCTCAAACTCACATCACAGCAATCCTCCTGCCTCTGCTTCCCCAGTGCTGGGATTCCAGGCGTGAGCCACCACGCCCAGCACTGTGGTATGTGGTACTGGTTGCTGCTGGGGTGAGTCTCTACGCCCAGTATTGTATGAGGTTACCAGGGATCTAACCTGGGTCCTTGCGCTTGCAATGCAAGAGAGGCGTTGGAACCACTGAGCTAAATCCCCGGCCCTGGTGCCTTCTATCTTTATAGTAAGGTATGTTATGTTATGATGTTATTTTATTATGTATGTCATAATTTGTCCCTACATGTTATACATAGGTACATTATTCATGTCATTTGTTATCCACAAAATTGCGTTCATGATCCACAAATAAATTACTTTCTATTATTTTATATATGTCCTAAAACAAGTGGTATGGGATATAAATAACAGCAAAGACAGGGCCGGGGAATTAGCTCATAGTTCCAGTGTCTGTCTGGCAAGCACAAGTTCAATCCTAGTAACCACTTATCAGGAACGATGCCTCACGCCTGTAATCCTAACATTTGGGAGGCAGAGGCAGGAGGATTGCTGTGAGTTTGGGGTTTGCCTGGGCTATGTAGTGAGCTCAGGACCAGCCTAAACTAAAAAGCAAAGCCTTGTCTCAAAAAAAAAAATGATTTCAGTCAAATATGAAAAATGTTTTCTAATTATTTTTCACCTGAAAATGCACAATGCCCATGAGCATTTTAAGGATTTGAGGCCCCGTAGAGAAGAAAACCATTTAATTGCCCACACGGTCTTTTTGGTTAGCACTAGCCACCTAGGACAAATAAATAGTGCTGGGTATTTAGGAATTCTTTTATGTTTAAGTGTACATTGAGAATCTCTAAAATACTCAAATCTGAAATTTTTAGTATCAACACTAAAAAGTTCTGAATTTTGGAGTTTTTTGGATTGGAGATCTTCAATAAAGTTCATACAGAAACTCCAAAATCTGGAAAATTTTAAGATTCTGAAAATATATGGTATATATTAGAGGATATTCTGCCTGTAATACAAACTCAGCCTGAACCATTCTACGAAAAAGCTAGATACTGGGAAACACAGTGTGGTAAAAGAAAGTTCTAAGAAAATCTCTAGGATGTTAGGTTTCGTGTGTCCACATGGTGGGCCTTCTGGCTGCCAAAGCCCTGCACTTTTATTACTCCAATTCAGAGCACCTCGTTGCTTCAGACACAAAGTCCGAGGAAATGACTGGCGTGACTTGAAGCATACAGCCAGCCACTCCAATCCTCAGGTTCTTGTAACAGACGACACTCCAGGAAGAGAGGTATCCACTATACTGGAGAGCACGGTATTATAAAGAGAGTAAGACATCAACTGTTGTATCAAAAAAATAAGCAAACAGGGCCAGGGATTTAGTTCAGTGGTTCCAGCACCAGCCTTGCAAGTGCAAGGCCCTGGGTTTGATATCCCTGTAACCACATACAACAATGCCAGGCATGGTGGCTCACAACCACCAGCAATCAGTACCTCATACCACAGTGCTGGGTGTGGTGGCTCACGCCTATAATCCCAGCACTCAGGAGGCAGAGGCAAGAAGACAGCTGTGAGTTTGAGGCTGAGCTCAGGGCCAGCCTGAAGTACAAAAGCGAGACCCAATCTCAAAAAAAACCCCAAGCAGCCAGCTGTGTCCAAAGCTCAGTAGAAATAAACCTGTAGTAACTGAACAACGGTGTGTTTAAACCTTTTAAGGTCTAAACATGGTCTCCTTTATTTCACTTTTTCTTCTGAATGCTTTATCTTTCAACTAGTCATATAGTGAAAACAAAATATTTTAAAATATATTGAATAATTATTTGCAAATTAACATTCTGTGGATTTTAAGACAGAAGAATTTATATTCCGATCCCCTATTAAGCTTTTTGTTTACTGAAATTTCCCCATATCTCATAAACTTTAAAGGGAAAAAAAAAGTCAACAGGCCAGCCAAATGGAAGAGGCTTTTATTTGTAAAGAAATGAACTTACAACTGGTCTACAATATATTATTGTAATATAAACAATATAAATAAATGATCCTGTAGGCCCACTAGTCTTCCATCCAGACCCACATGAAGCAATGTTACAATATTCTGTGTGAAAATGTGCAGGTAACAAAGGTGCAATTACAAGCAAGTTTAAGCAGCAGAGTATAAGGTGCTTTCATTAATAGTTAATGTCGCCATCAACAAACATTTGAATGCTCAGTTTTACTTCACTGAATAGACACAACAAATAAGTCTAAAATTCATAACCATGCTATTTGTTAATATGAAAGTGCTTTTTCTCTTTTAAAAAAATACACTAAACAGTCTTTACATAAGTCATGATGTGCTCTTATAATGCAAAATTAACTTCATTTTCAGGCTATACATTTTAAAACTTGCTATAGAGACCAGTCTAGAACCAAAAGGAAGAATAAAAAAATTGATGTACTTGAATCATCAAAAATTTGAAAAAGCTTACAACAACAATTTGCCTTTGTTAACACCAAAAAGTTTTTTAAAAAAAACAATTCTAATTTAATCAAGGCTTAAATGCAAGGTGTGATTGAAATATATGGTGAATATTTAAATTTTCAAAAAATGTATTATGGTAAAAGACACTGCCATTAGTCCCCTCAACCCTTTTTACTTCTAAAACCCACTTACCCCAGCATTCTTACTATTCCCTGAAGAAGTTCAGAAAGTCCTCTTTTGTGTCTTATTAGGTGTCATCAAAAATAGGATAAACAGTGCCACTAAGTGCTATCCAGTAGAGTCAGGCTGGTAAGACATGATGGTGTGTCCTCATTCACCTTACTGAGCAGATCTGCCACCATACAATTTATGGCTCTTTGCCAAAGATAAAATGACCAGAAGAGGAAAACATTTTTGAGTCAGAGGCAGCCATAAGGGTCCAACTAAAAACACTCAAGACAGGAAGTGCAGAACTGCTTCAGAAAATAGCAAGAATGATGGGTGTTTGAAGTGAGGGGGAGTATTCGGAGGAGGATTAATGGCAATGTGTCTAACAAATTTTAAAAAACATTTAAAGACTCACTGTAACTTTTTTTTAAAATCATACCTCATAGCTTTTCACTACTGTCAGTACACTGCTGTCCACAACATCCAGCCTTCACTACAAGCATAATCCTTACCTTGAGGATAGTTTTTGGAATTCACTTCTTTTCCTCTTATGGAAAAAACAAATAATTTAAAATGAGGTAAAGAGGGATCTAGTCAAACAACTGGGAAATTATCCAAAATTACCACCTTTGAATTCAACTGACTTTTCAAAATTTAAGAATACATTATGCAATGGATATTTTAACAGTATAAAATATTTGAAAAACTAAGTACACCTTAAAGTTAAAACAGATTAAAGATAATTGTTAGCCAGTACCATGGAACAATTTATAAAACCCAGATTATCTGGTAATTTAGATGTCAGTTCCATTTTAAGTCAGTTTGTAGATTCTAATCAACTGCAAATATGAATGTAAAAGCTTTAAAATGCATTTGGCATGAAGAATGTTAGCATCAACTGGTATTAATATTTAAAGCTAAAAATTAAAATGTGGTTTTGAATTCTACAGTGACAAAGGAATTTTACCCCATTAATAATTGATTCAATATTTCTTTCAATGTTTACTCTCCAAATGCTTATCAATTTAAGAAACTGATTTTAACAGTTCAGCCTTTAAAGGAAACTCCTGTATCATCAATACATACACTATTACTTATTCTTACATAGTTTTAAAAGGTAGCTATCTTAAAATACAGTAAAATTGTATGTACATACAAATGGCCTATTGTGATTTCCTTTGAGATGTTTCAGTCTTCAAAAATTTCTACCCTGCCAATAACGACTGTAAAGCTTTTGCAGTTAAAAATGTTCAGTAAGTCAATGTCAGCTACATTTGTCCTGTCATACACGCTATACATCAACAACTCTGAAACATATTCGAGGGTCAAAATAATGCTATGAAATAGTGGCTGTCCCAAGAATTAAAAATATGTCATTAATATTAAGTGCTCATAACTTTGTAATCTGTCAGGTATGTGGTCATTTAATATGTAGTATATGAAATATGACATAGGAATATGATGCAATTCAGACCCTTTGACTGTTATTTCATCTGACTTTACCCAGGGCATAAAATATTCCTTCTCAGTTATCAATTACTTCATACAGGGCTTGGGGTTTAGCTCAGGGTTCCGGCACCTGCCTCACAAGCACAAAGTGCCCCATACCAAAACAAAGAAACAAAAAACAAAATAGTCTTTATATAATATAGTATGACTAATTATCTTTAAGCTACAATGAATTTTGTTTGGAAAGATTTTACTTAATTTTTTCTTAGTCATGTATACCACACGATATGAGCATTCAAATGATTTGTTAAATGGGTGTCTAACTGTATGAATGATACTCATGTGTTACATGGTTAACCAACAGGTAGTATTTAGAAAAGGTCCTCATTTGTTATGTGAATTTCTACCTCAATCCTTAAGCAAATACTGGAAAGTGACTGGAGAAATGGCTTAATTTTTAGCAAAAGCACTTAAGTATAAAATGAACTATTAAAAAGCAAAAGAGAACAGAGTAGATGCAACTTTTAAAATACTCCATTATGTGTCCTAGCATAATAACTAGAGCTGAGAGAGATAAAGATGCTGCATTTAAGCCAAAATACTCAACTTGAGTAGTACAGGCACAATACTGTATGTTCAAAAGGTTGTGTAATTGTCCGAGCTGTCACACATGCCTAACTGACCAACAAGGTGAAAACTCAGTCTCCAGGCCAGTGTGATGTATCTTCACCTATCATGTTCACTCAATGAGACTATCTGGTACTACTGACAAGTAGTACTTAATCATATTTAAAAATACCCAGGTAAAGAAAAATATTTTGAAGACAAGAATTATAAAGCAGATTTTAAACACTGGACATTTCTGATTTACTTGGACCAAGACTAAAAAATTCATTCTTTCTAAAATAGGTTGAGGGCTGGGCATGGTGGTGCACACCTGTAATTCCAGAACATAGGAAGATGAGGCAGGAGGACTGCCGCAAGTTTGAGGGCAGCCTGGGCTACATAGTGAGTTCAAAGTGAGCCTGAACTATATAGCACGACTTTGTCTCTAAAACAAAACAAAAATAATAAAATAGGTTGATGTTTATTTCAGTAATGGCTACAATGCCATCTTTTAAAATCACTCTCAAAACAACTTTTTCACTTGCTAACACTCCACAAAATATGAATTTAATACACAGTAATCCATGAATTACAACTTTTAACTAATACATGATGGCTACTATCCTTAAAATGATTACAGGAGTTAGGTGGCTAAAAAGATTTTCTACATTCTTATACTAATAAAAACCATACTGTGCTAACAAGTGTTTTAAATCACACTAATTTTGCCAGATACTCAGTTTTAGACTTCTTTTAAATGTTTCTCCTTCTGTAGATTCACACTGAATACCACCAGTGTCACTGATAGCAACAGTACTTTTGAAAAGCAAGACTTTTTTTCTAACAAAGCTTTAGCCAAAGATCATTTTTGTACCTCTTTTAATAATTAAATCATCATCAGGTTAAAATAAAATGAAGTCTGCAAGCTATGAAAAGGAAGCAAAACATTTATGGCAAACATTTCCACAAGGTTCCACACACAAGACACTAGGGTCGTGCACGGGTCTCAGCAGAGTGGGGGCACGGTTCAGGGAGGCTGCCTCAAGGACGCAGAAGGTCGGACACAGACTCACTGGACGGTTTCCCCTGGAATATGATGGTAACACATTTGTGCCTTAAGAAACAGCTTTGTCATGGGATAATTCTAACAAATTTAATGTGCTAAAAAGTGCAAAACTTTGGAAACTTTCCATAGAAAGTAATACATTTTCTTTTGAAAAAATGGCTTTTATTGCTTCTGTGAAGGAAACTATATGGTGATACATTTTACAAATTTCTAACATAAAGTATTCTCCCTAGTTTTTTAAAGATTATAGCTTGACCAGTTAGTTTTAGTAAGATCGGATATTAACTTCTAACACTGTATTTGTGCTTATCTAAACTGAATCACAAGTCTCTGAGATGAAGTGAAATATGCTAGATTTACAAAATACCAGTACTGATGAATGTAGGTTATACCATAATGTTACAATCCATACTGCTTTGGGCCCAAGACATGGAGGTATGCTTGTGTTTACTGAAATTGGAACTAGTAAAGAGAAGCCCTATAGTTTTTAGTCACCCAATTCACAAACTAAGACATAACTTAACAAAATACTATTTTAAAATGACTTTTTTATAGTAATCTACACAGTTGGTTCAAATGTAGTACCTGAAAATAGAAACTCTCCTCTATACTTCTGGCCATAAGAGCCTTTGAAATTTTGACAAATATTCTTCAATTATAATAGCTGTCATCTGCAAAAATTTTAAAAATCACTACCTTATGTCACTGGGTACTGTTAATATATATGCTCCTAAGGTCAGGGCCAGTTGATAAAGGGAATAAAGGAGTGAATTTTTATTCAGGTAAATCTTGACAGATACCAGAGTTTGGAGGTACAGTTCAGGGGTCAGATGCAAGGTCAAAAATGCACAGAAAATCCTAAACTTGTATATTACAATAGGAACCCAACAATTATAAAGGTCATATCTATACTAGCTGATTTCACTTAATTAGCTGTTTAATTCTCTTGGGTCTGGAATACTTTTTGTCTTCCTATTTGTCTCCTCCTCCACTTCCCACTTTTCCTCCCAGAAATCCTTCCACACAGCACAGCTAGTTACATACATGGTATACAAGAAAAAGACTGAGTAAACATGTGCATAGCTGGCCAGTTTCTACTGTCTAGAGATTCCACTGAAATCTCCAGGATTTTTCAAGTAAAAGTCTCTCAAAGAAGAAACTTTCATGCAGTTTTGGGAGTGGAAGCAACTTTAGAGGAAAAAGAGTGATGAGACCCTATAATTCCGTTAGCTAACAGTGCCTGCCGGCAGCAGTAGTTCTGTCACCAAGGATGAGAGGCTTCAAAATTAGAACTAGAGTATTCTGGTTGAAAATAAATCTTTAAAACATTTTAGCAGTGTTTCCAAGCCAGAGATTTCATCCACTGGACAGAACTCTAAAGTCAGCTTTGTTAACATATACCTGTAATAGTTCACTCTTAAGATTGTTCAAACAATGAAAACACAACTTAAGACTCAGGCTTTTTTACTTCCCCGTCATACTGTGCCATGGTAGTACCAAAATTCCACAAATGTAAACACTGGACTTTAAAATATATTACTAAACAGGCCAGTGAAGGTGGGGGCAGTATGACAAATTTCAATCCAAGTGTTGCAGGTCTGAATACATGTCTAATTTATAACTTTACACTTAATACATGAAGACAAACTGTCAAAAATTATTTAAAGCATGGCCACAGTAATACTTGCTGCATATAGTTCTGAGTATTTCAACATACCAGGAAGCAAAAATAAACAGTGTGATAACCTAAAATAAAATTCATTTGTTTTAAGCTTGGTAAAATGTGAATATTAAAATCAAAAGTGCAGAAAGTTTTTCAGTGTAAAGGGAACTGACAGAAGTGGCGAGTCTCTTTGCTTGCCTTGTGCCCATTCTCAAGCCAGAGCACTTAACGATTCTTTCATCGTGTTCTGCCTTCTCTGCTCCTAGACGATGGCCCTTCATTTTTTTTTTTTTTTTTAAATCTGTCTGGAGTATTCCATAGCAAATTTAAAAGAGTTCCATGCCACTAGAAAGATGATAGGTTTTGGAACAGCAGTCTGACTCATGCTATATTGATTATATCAAAGCTGCCATAGCTGTGTCTTACACATGACTATCCAAACCTTGATCAACAGTCAGGTCATATAAAAATAATTTTACAAACCAGCTCTCACAGCTTGTTTACTTTCTTAGGAATACAAAGCTTAAAGGAAATAAAAAATAATTTTCTCTCCCAATGGGAAAAGAGTGCAACAGTTTAAAGTTAGGAAATGCAAATATAGGTAGCAAAAATAGGAAAAACCTCTCATGTTTCCTATCTGCTAGTCATTGTTTTTCCCCAAAGTCCTAAAACACTTGGTAATATGAAGGGAAATGAAACAGGAGCACTCTCCCTACCTTTATCAGACTGATGGCTCAAAGCTCAGGAGAGAGTAGACAGCCAGTGTTACATAGATACTGAAGCTTTGAAATGAAGGTGATTACATCACCTAGACAGATATAGGTGCATCAATGGTAGATGACCACTGGATAGTAAATGAGCCACTTCTAAATAAAACAACTAACATGAAAACAAGTGTATTTTCTGAGTATGTTATGAGTAGGAACAATGGAAAATCAGACTAGTTTTAAGATTTAGGACTATAAGGTTCTCTCCAATAGAAATCTCTCTTATGAACTTCTAAATACATAACACAGTGCTTGGCACAGGGGCTTAAGTACAGAAAAACATACTAGTACAGGAAGTCAATAAAAGGAAAACTTGCAACATGATTCAAAGTTAACACCTTAGAGGCTATACATAAAGGGAAATAATCATTATTGCTAGGGGAGGCTATCCCTAAATAATCAGTTTTACCTATAAAGTTTTCATTCCAGGGGAGATCTTCCTCTGTGCCTCCCTCCTTCATATCCAGTGGGCAATCTCTCACTACTACTTAGCCTATATATTCTGAAGTTGCAAGATGAAGGGAAAGTGTATGACAATTCCATCATAATTAACTAATACCTTTCCTTGAAACTACCTTTCCTTGAAACTTTAATCCAGTAATTAAAAATGTGATACAAAAAAATATATAATAGCTATTGTGGGTCTGGAGTATGAGCCTTATATTACATTACACATTCTAGTCCTACACATGACTATCAATTAAACATCAATTTAAAAAACATTACTACACAAAGAATCCCACAAAGCATACATTCAAACAAGAGGCATCTAAAGATTAAAAAAATTACCCGCTGTATTTTTGTATAAAAATAATCAACATTTTCTAATGTACACAAAGCCAAAAGATAAACATCTGTGATGTCTTTAGTGACATCTGTAATATTCTACTAGCTCAACAAAATCTTTTGGAAAAGAGCAGTGAAAAATGACTGAAACTCACGGATTTCTTTTGTCTTCACTTACTGAGTTTCTGTGGCCAAATATCAGTGTGTGTTCCTTCAGTTATTAAAATAGTTAATCATATGGTAAAGATACAAGAAATGATTAAAAGAGAACCATCATAATCTTTTCCAAAACCTCTGATGTCCACAACTATAAAGCTTTCATGATTTTTTTTTTTAGTGTCACAATCCTGTAGAAAACTGTTCAGTGAAATAAAAATATTTTTAAATTAGATATGATCATCCAACAGAAATCATTCACTAAGTGCTTTGCAGGAAGCATGCAAAGATTTAGTAAAGAAAGGAATGTGCATTCTAGCTAGACTCAGCACGTTCAACATTAGGAAAAGAATTCAAAGAGCAATCACACACCCACTGCAAATTTTTCTTGCCAGAAAAGATGTAATGGATCATAAGAATAATTATATTATGCCTTGTTAGTGCAAAGGAGCAGAGAGATATGAAAGATAATATGAATCACTACTCTCTGAGGGTCAAATGACTTATAAGCTGGTTTTTATTTTTAGGCCAATTATACGTTTTCCCTCCTTTTATATACATAACAAATTTGGAAAGATCTTTCACAACCTTAATTCTGTCTGAATAATAATTCCATTGTATATGTATTCCTTATTATGTATACTTCATCTTTTAAAACTCCCCTTGTGTGAAAAAGAGCAACATTTGTCACTCCTCATCAGAGTTCCTCAACCTTGGCACTGCTGGCATTCTGGATCAGACAATTCCTTGTAATAGAGCACTATCCTGTACATTGTGGGGCTGTAAGAATGTCTGTTGCCTCCTCCTACTCGATAGCAAAAACAACCCCAAGCTGTAACAATCAAAATATTTCTGGGTATTTCCAAATATCTTCTGGATGCAAAACGACAGTTCCATTAAGAACCACTGCTCTAGGGCCCACGATTTAGCTCCGTGGTTCTGGTGTCTGCCTTGTAAGTGTAAGGTTCCCAGTTTGATCCTCGGTAACCACATACCACAATGCCAAGCATGGTGACTCACACCTGTCAACAGTTGGTGCCACACACCACAATGGTAGGCATGGTGGCTCATGCCTATAATCCTAGCAATCAAGAGGCAGAGGCAGGAGGACTGCTGTGAGTTCGAGGCTAGCCTGGGCTACATAGTGAGACCCTGTCTCAAAACAAAAACAAACAAACAAACAAAAGGACCACTGCTCTAAATTACAAAAAACTGACAGAAAACTAATTTTGTCACTCAAGCCAAATTCTTAAGTCTGGAATAGAAATCAACTGTAGTTCTCTAGGTCATTATTATTCATGCTGGCATACAATATTTTCTAAATATTTGTCTAAAAGATAAGATTTTTAAATTCAAACTGGTGTTTCATGATATATGATACCATTACTGGACTCTTAAATTATTCAATACTCGATGAGAATTTGTAGAAAATCAATAGGGTACAAAAATGTATAAGAAAACTGAATTAAAAGAAATGCAAATCATTAAATTACATTTAGAAGGATTCTTTATATTAATGATAAAATTACTTTTAAAAAATCATCTGTTATAACATGTTGCTTTGAAAAATCCCATGGCCTTCTATAATAAGTCTTTCAGTGTTGCATGGAACCTGTAAATTAATTTCACCAATGTTGGCTAATTATGAAAATGTACAGTTGATGATATCTGCAGAAGAAATGTCAGCATCTGATGTGAAGATCTCTATGTGCTTGGTGTAATACTTCAGGCCACATTAAGGCCTTTACCTTACAACTCTGCTTAAGAAGAGTAAAACTGGTGTTACATCAGTGGCCCATGTTCCTATTAAGACTCCTTCAGAGAGTTGATACGTGCACAGATCTTTAGAGCTGGGCCTAACTTGATATTCATTGCACTCATGAGATGGTCTTCTTTAAGCAAAAGAAGGGCCTGTCCATCAATCTCTTGTGCTCTGAACTCATCTGCAATATCCTGGCAGCCTGAAATTTAATCAGAAGAATAAAGTTAGAATTAAACACACAACAATTAGACATTACAGTTTACACTTATGCGCTCATCGGATCTGAGAATGTGAAATACAAGCTGATAAATAAATGAATAGTATTCTAGGGTTCACCCTTGGAGTATCTGCTGGCATTTTGAAAATAAGAATTAACTTGTAATGGGCCGAGGATTTAGCTCAGTGGTTCTGGCACCTGGTCTTGCAAGCGCAAGGGCCCAGGGTTCATCCCGGGTAACCACATACCACAGTGCTGGGCGTGGTGGCTCAGGGCTGTAATCCCAGCAGTCAGGAGGCAGAGGTAGGAGGATTGCCGTAAGTTTCAGGCTCACCTGAGCTACATAGTAAGCTCAGGGCCAGCCTGAACTACAAAGCAAGACCCTGTCTCAAAAAAAAAAAAAAAAAAAGAATTAATTTATAATCAAGCTCAAGCAATTTATTTGGAATTCTTGCTCTAAAAATATAGAAAATTAGTAAAAATGTACAGTAATCCATCCATATATAGTATTTCCTTCATAAAAATGACTATGGGGTCACCTCAAAGCATATCACAAATGCAGATTTGGACTAACCAGTTGCACTTATATTTATCTTTCTATGTAACTATAGAGAAATAAAATATGATGCTTTGCCACATAAGTAATAATCTGGGAATATTTTCTCAAGTATCCAGAGTACCACTTTCATTATCATTTCTATTTTAACTTATGACCTTTATTGCCAGTTACATCTAAAATATTTTTCTTGTGCACTCACTCAAGATTGCAGTATCAAGCTAAATGTAATGACACACATTTGAACCCAGCACTTGGGAGGCTGAGGTAATAGGCTTGCCATAACTTCAAAGCCAGCATGAACTACTAGTGAGACTCTGCCTCAAAGAACAACAAGCAAAAAACTGCAGTATCAGTGCCATGCTGCTGATGTGTACTACACTGTTCAATCTATAATTTCAAATGCAAGTCTAACACTGGACTCATCTTCATTTACTGTAATAAAACAAATTTTCACAGAAATTATGAGCTTGCATGCTAAAATAATACCTTAGCTTTCAGTCTCACATGAGTGCTTTAGAAGGTAAGAATACTAGTACATATCTAAACCTGTTTTTCTGTCTACCTAAATTTGTGCACATCCAGTTACGCTATATCTTCTACTCTAAACGAAACCAGTAGGTTAGGCAGTGACTTAAGCTGAAACAGAGAGAATACAAAAATATGGAAGCTTCTTTCTAAGAGACAGTAAATTTGTAAAGCTAAATTTAAGAATGAAAACTAAGTTTTGAAATCCATTAAACTCAGCATTCTAAGGGAAAACACAAAGAAAAAGATGTATTACATGTTAGAATATCACAATTCTGCTAGAGTGATTATCTGCTTCCATTGCAAATTTTCCTGTTTATAAAAAATACAGATGTCTCTCTTACATTCCTAGTACCAAACATAGAGTACTAATGCAGAACACATTTATGAGTAAGTAAAGATTAGATATGTGAATGATGAACAATGAAAAAAAGTGTAATCTACAGAAGCACTGTAAGACTAGTACACTTTTTCCTGTGTTCAGCTATTTAGCCATCTGTTCCCTTGGTTATTTCTTTTCTAATGTCCTCTCTTAGTTGCATCTTTGCTGTTTCCTCTATTTTGATAATTTCTCAGACTTTTAACTCAACATTTCCATAAACTTATAAAACTTGTGGCTTTATCCATTTACCATATAAAAATGACCATATAGATGAAATGGTATTACTCACCATATCAAAATCCCTTTTCTTTTCCCAGAGGTAGCTCTCAATAAAATTAGGCAGACAAAACTGACTAATCTTGCATCTACTTGTGACTTCGTCCTTCTTTTTATGGAAGAACTAATATTCTTCTCTTCAGTCTTACAAGAACACAGGAAAGGAAAGTAGAGAAAGATAGGACAGGACTTACTATGATTGAAAAACCAGGAGCAGTGAGAAGTGATGAGGACCACAAGAGCTACATTTGGGAATAGAAATAAGGAGCGCACCATAAGGAAAGCGTCATGTGCTCTTTTTCCTCTATTGTGAGATTTCTCTTGAGATGAAATGTCTTCTAATAGAGAACAGTAAATGTATTCACAAGATAATGAACAAAAAATATTTTGGGAAACAGCACAATTAAGTAGGAGTGCAATATCTTCAGAATTTTAGATCACATCTCTTCTAAGCTTACTATGGGTGCAGAACCAAGTATGTTTTCATTGGAGAAAAATTTTTAAATGTAAGTGCTGAAGTTTTCTGAGTTTCTAACATTGGTATCTACTTCTGTAAAATGGTTGGAGCCCAGCAACATGTACAACACACGCCACTGAAGCAACCGGTCTGCTCAGCTGGCCTCACCTCACATACAAAATGTTCTACTCTCAGTACAGGTGTCGACTTTGGTGCACAAGTACCAGCCCTTTGGTGCAAAGTACCTTTGGTGCACAGTATCAACTTTGTCAGTACCATTACTTCTCCAGCTAAATCTAAAATAAATACTCCCTGTATAAAAACTGACTCAATAAGGCTGATGAAAAGATCACCTGCCACTCAATACTACAGAATATAAGAGTCCCTAAACTAGTATTAGAAAATTAGTGAATACTTGTACATTTAAGAAATGATCCTGGACCAGAGATTCATTTCAGTGGCACCACACCTGCTGGAAAACACAATGTCCTGAGTTCAATTCCACATATCAGGAAAAAAAGAAAAAGAAATGATCCCTACTTTATATACCTACAGAGAAACCAAACATATGGATTCTGAGATCAATACAGAAAAATCTTTGCAAAAGGCAGTGTACCATATCAAAAAAGTTAAAAGATAACCCTCAACTAATTGAAAAGAACTGTTCAAACTGAACAAAAGAATTAAAATAATTTTTCTTTTTATTTTCTTTTTTTGGTGGTACTTGAGAATTGAACTCAGAGGCAAGCTGCCAATGAGCTATATCATCCCTCTGCTGGCTGGGGCTCTATCCCCTACCTGGCTGGCCTGGCCTGTCCATCCACCCATCCATTCACCAAAACATATATCCATCTTATTGGTAGTAGAGAATGAACCCAGGACCTTCCCACTGAGCTATTTTTTGAGACAGGAATACATGAATGCTCAGGCCAGCCTCAAGCAATCCTCAACCTTCTGAGTGGCTAGAATTACAGACATGCACTACCATTCCTGGCTAGAGGACTTTCTAATGCACCAAAAGTTAAAAGAATAATTTTTCACTTTCCTAAAAGGTCTGCGATATGAGTGTATCACATACAAGCTCTAATAGACACCCAGCAGAATGACAGATGAAACAATACACATAAAGAGAAGAAAAAAATCTTAGGAGTGAAGGATAAGAAAGGAAGGGAAATCTATCATAATTGGAAAAATATTCAAAAGAAATCATAAGATGTATAAGCTTATTCATATGAATAAAGCTTGAGAAAAAGACAATTCAGCAAAAATAAACAACCCTGAATGAGATGAAAAGAGGCTCAGAAGGAAACACAAAGGTCAAGGGACCAGAAAAAAAATGAAGATCAAGGCATTCCTGGGGTAAGATTTACCTATAGGTACTATTCACAGAAAAACTGAGAAAGCCAGATAACTGATCACACAAATAAGCTTATTATTTGGTTTATTAAAGAAGTTTGGAAATACTATTTTAATGGTTAAAAAAAAGTTTAGATTCTATCTATAACCATACCAAGCAATTCTAAATTATAAAGCAGTACGCTTTAAATGCTATATAATGTTCTCTGAACAACTCACAACAAAACTACCTCTCAGTTGTGTGAGCCTGTGGAACTCGTGCTGCAGCAGGCTATTTGTATCACTGACAGCTCTAAAAGGTTCACAATCAGTGGTTTAAGTGCACTCCAAAAAGTCAAAGTTCTTAATTTCCGCAATATAAATTGAGTCTCTCTCTCTCTTTTTAAACTCAAATGAAGCAAGAATGAGACAAAGGAGTTAGCCTTTCTTCTATTAAAGCAAGCAAAGAAAGACAAAGGGAAAACAGATGCTGGGAAGAGTAGAACAATCTACAAGAGTAGAACACTATCTATTGTTTGTTAATTATTTAGACAAATTATTTCCTCGGAATATAAACCAACTCTCCTTTAAAAGAAAAAGAAGTATTTCCTCAAATGAGAAAGGAGACTCACAAATACTGTGAGACAGACTACTGAAGATGACAGATGACAGACCAAAGTCCAAAACCTGCTAAGCAGTGCAAACTCCAATGTGAATTCTAAAGACAGCCGTACTGGCTTAAAACCATTGTTTCTTTAAATATTAAGCCCTAACCACTAAAGAATCACTACTCTCTAACACATCAATTCTAAAGCAGATTATAAACCCACATGGTTGACAAATAACTTTGACCTTAGTTTACTCTGGCATGTGCTTAAGTATCTCCACATGAAGAAAATATACTTTCCGGGCTGGGGATACAGCTCAGTGGTTCCAGCGCCTGTCTTGCAAGCACAAGGACCCGGGTTCGATTCCCGGTAACCACATACAATACTGGGCGTGGAGACTCACGCCCAGCAGCAATCAGTACCACATACCACAGTGCCAGGCGTGGTGGCTCATGCCTGTAATCCCAGCACTCAGGAGGCAGAGGCAGGAGGATTGCTGTGATGTGAGTTTGAGGCTGAGCTCAGGGCCAGCCTGAACTACAAAGCGAGACCCTATCTCAAAAAAAAAAAAAAAAAACCTTAAAAAATAAAAAATAAAAGAAAATATATTTTCCTCCTTTGGATGTGGTGGTACACCTCATATAATCCCAGCCTTCTGAGAGGCTGAGGCAGAAGGATCACAAATTCATGCCCAAACTAGGCAATTTAGGTTCTGTCTCCAAAGAAAAGAGGGGAGTGGACGGAGGGCTGGGAATGTAGCTCAGTGCAAAGGTCCTGGGTTCAATCCCAAGTGCCACACACATGGAAGTATACTGTAACTCCTTTAAATAATTCCATCTTTCTTTAACCATATATATCTTGATTTTTAAAATTTAACATTTATAGAAGCATACTGATTAATAAAAATGCAGAGTTTTGTATCAGTTTAAATAGAGGATAGTTGTTTTAAACTAGTATTTCTAAATGCATTTACTTGTACAGCACATGAGCTCCAGAATTACTTATGAAACCCTGGTCACTTTCAAAAGACAGCAGCAATAGCTAAATAACTACCTTTATTGTTACATTTGGTAGATAACTCAAAAAAAGTTTATTCTAAAAAGCTTGAATCAAGAGAAATGATGTCAAACCAAATGGAATAAAGTTTTTAAATCTCATTTTCCATATTCCTAAGATCACAAAATGAGTAAGATTTGCTGATTTAAAAGAAATATATTGTCTCGGGCCAGGGAGTTAGCTCAGTGGTTCCAGCGCCTGTCTTACAAGTGCAAGGACCCAGGTTCGATCCCTGGTAACCACATACAATACTGGGCGTGGAGACTTACGCCCAGCAGCAATCAGTACCACATACCACAGTACTGGGCATGATGGCTCATGCCTGTAATCCCAGCACTCGGGAGGCAGAGGCACGAGGATTGCTGTTATGTGAGTTGGAGGCTGAGCTCAGGGCCAGCCTGAACTACAAAGCGAGACCCTGTCTCAAAAAAAAAAATAAGAAAGAAATATACTGTCTTAGCATACATATCCAGTGTGGATTCATCATCAGCAAAGGTGCAGTTTTAGTTGGCAGCTCCCTGGAAAAAGCCATTATAGAAGATTTTTGTTGCTTTAAAGAAAAAAAGAGATTTAGCTGGATGAAAAGAGTATCAAAATGAGGGCAGAGCAAGAAAATGTAAAAGTCATTCTCAGTGTCAGAATCACTATAAGTGAACTTTAGCTGTCTATTTGAAAAATAAAATTTCAGAAGTATTCCTAGTATTTACTGAAAAGAATTAAAAGAATGTAGCTTTTTAAAAGAACCAGCTTCATTTTTTAAAGAAATAATAATTTTACCATATTCTGTATGTTCATTAGCTTTCAAAAATGTAAAAAAAATTATATATATGTATTTTAAATATATGTATGTATATAGTCTCTCATTTTAGTTTTTTTAAAAAATAATTAAGGAGTAAAGAAGAAATAGAAAAATAGAAGAGCAGAAGGGAAGAAGTGTCTGATTCAATCTCTCTACTGACCTCTCGAGAGAAATCAGACTGAAGAGAAGAGAACACTTTAATATCTTCACCAGCTGGGGTGTCACAGCAGAAGCAGACTAGTCAGTTTTTATCGACTTGGGGGGGTATAAAAAAATACCCAGTTGTGCTGAGGAATAAGCAAGAGGAAACAGATCACATTTCAATAGCAAATGCCATTTAACTTACACATATATCAAGAACTTCTCTAGCCTATTTGTGCAAAAGTGTGGATGGATTTAACATCATTCCTGAGTGTCAACAAAAAACAACACTGCTGGGGATATAGCTCAGTGGCACAGCATCTGCCTTGCAAGCGCAAGGTCCTGAGTTGGATCCCCAGTACCAAAAAACCCCCAAATAATATTAAGACCAAAGCAGTGAATTACATACCAGGCAAAGAATGGATAAAGGCCCAGACATCATCAACTGTCCACACAGAGGGCTCTGACTGGGAAACTGGCAGCAAATCACTGTTCTCAGGCATTTTCCTAATTCTTACATCACGAAGCTCTCGTTCTCTTTCCCGTTCACTCTGCCTACGCAGACGCGTTGTCATAGCAGATGGCACAGAATCTTCAGGAGAAGCCAAGTCTTCTTCTGCAGATGGATAAGTAATTGGAAGCTGGAAAATGTAGTACAAGTAAAATACAGTATGTACTTTCCTTGCATTTCTGAAAAGCGTATTGTACATTGAAGCAAGGTTTCTACAGACCTGCCTAAGGATATGTTCTCTTGTTGCCCCTTCAGGGCCACTTGGACGACGGCCACGATGCCCAAGACTTTGATTATCAGGCTTTCGATTCCAACGACTAAGTGCAAATTTTTTAGAACAGCTAACATTGTATCTAAAAATTCAAATGAAAAAACATATTGAAAGATGCACATTAAAAACACATAGTATTTAGTTTAAACTTTGCAATTATAAATCGGTGTTATACACATGGCTTAGGACTGTAATACCTCATAAAATAAATTCATATTCTTCAACAGATTTGTTTATGCCACAGGTAAAAAAAACATGCCCTCTATTTATCATAATATATATCTCAAAATAATACTGGACACCAAAAAAGTATTGATATTCTCTCCTAATTACAGCACAACAGTGAAAAATTTTTTGCAAACCACAGAGGATAAGTAGTTTTCAGAACAGCAAAATATTCACGGTTCCAGTAGAAAAGTTTGGTAATAAATATTTAGAATGTCTATTCAAAGTGATTTTCCCAAGTAATAATTTATGAAAAAAGATTAATAAAAAGGAAACTGATATAGCAAAGGGAAGTTGTCTTGCAGATAGTAAAAAGATTTCATAAGCATTACTAAAATCAAAGAATGAGCCAGGCATAATTGTTCCATCTGCAATCTCAGCTACTCAGAAATTTGAAGTAGGAGAATCACAATTTCAAGCCCAGCCTAAGCAACTTAGCAAGACCTTGTCTCAAAACAACAAAAAAAATTTAAAAACAAAAAAAGGGTTCAGGATGTAACTGAGTAGTAGAGCTTTTGCCTAACAAGTATAAGGCTGTGAATTCAATCTCAATCCCAAAACCCCCACAAAAAGAAGGAGAGTTACACAAGAAACTGTTCCCACTATTCAGGAAATTCAGAAGTACATTATATAAGATTGGTTTAAAACTATTACTTTTATCAAAACAGACTACCTAATACTGCATATTTTTTAAACACAGTCTGTTTATAAGGCATGATGACAGCTTAAAAGAATCCTACGCCATCTAGTGGGTTACAAAGCCTTAGAACACAGTTTAGCAAACTCTTCCTGTAGAGGACCACACAGTAAGTACTTCAGGTATTGTGGGCCACAAGACATGTTCTAAGTCTCTACCACCACTATTCAACTCTGTCAATGTAATGTAAAAATGGCATAAAAATACTAAATGATTCCAGCTATGCTAGTGTTTTCGGAAAATTTTGAATTTCACATAATTTTCATAGTCATGAAATATTATTCTTTTTAAATTTTTTCTAATCATCTATAAAATTTAAAACTATCCTTAACTCAAAGGCCAAGTAAAATATAAGTAGCTAGAATGACTTGGCTGGTGTATGTTTTCCTAGAAAGAAAAGCAAGAGAAGAGTGTATAAGAAACTTCTGAAAAGCTGCAGAAAAACTAAGAAAAATATATGTAGTCCTCTTTTTTTTTTTTTAACATGAGAGTTTTCTATGGTTTTTATTTTCAAAACTCTTCTTCTCTGAGGAAGAACTACCAGTTAACTTTGCATTCTAAGACTAATAGATGGCAAAATAAATTTCACTCTTTGTATAAGGCAGAAATAAGGAATCCTATGAGAATGAATAGCCTATTTTCCCTCAGAAAGGATATTTTCCCCTAATAAAGGATAAAAATGCCTTGAAGGCCATTTCATTTTACCCTAAAATAATTCAACAGCCCATGCTGTGTTTACTATGTATTCATGTCTGGGCTCAGCAACACAGAACTTTGATTTCTAATTATATCAACTGATAAAAAATCTTTATTTTCTAAGAAAAAAAGACTAATTTTATAGTTGATATACAGTCCATAAGTACTTAGCTTTCTATGATCCAACAGCTAAACTCATACAGCTATAGCAGCAGTTCTTCCCAGATCTAATTTATCCTCTTATCCTTACTCTCTCACTGACATCTCCTTGTCTTAGTGCTGCTAACCATCTACAGAGGCTCAGCTAAAGGTATAATAATGTGGCAATTCAGCCATCACCTCTGGGAGAAGAGTAACAGTAACATTAAATATCCTGAAATACTTCTAAGTAGAAAAGAAGCTTAAACTATCCTGAAAGACAGTCTATATTCCCAAGGGCTTTTTTTTTTTTTTTAAAGTTTTTAATCACCCGGTATTAGAGAAGCACTATTTTTCTTGGATTTATGCAAACTGAAAATTCTAGTTGAAATATATGAGTTGAACATGATTTTATTATAGTTCTATCAATGTGAAGAACATTAGAATAACAGATTGACAACTGAAACAATCTGTTTTTCGAGAAACTTACGTTTATTTAAGTTTTATTATATATATTTCGGTGGCAGCCATATAAAATAAAATGTTCAAGGAAGAAAATCTCCAGATGTACACAATTTCTCTCTCTCTCTCTCTCTCTCTCTCTCTCTCTCTCTATCTCTCTGGTACCAGGGATCAAACTCAGGACCTTGTACTTATGAGGCAAGTGCTGCGCCACTAAGCTACATCCCTGGCCTACAATTAAATCCTTATAAATTCTTTGAGAATTTCTTTTTTCAACAGAGAACAAATTTCAAAGTAATCAACCGGTGTACACACCTCAACTTCATTGGTAAATATCTATAACACTGAGATTTATTATCTGAACCACAAGTTTTTAAGAATGTAAACTAGACTTATGGATTATAGACTCAATGGAAAGAATTAACATTTCTTTTCCTTTTTTGCCTGTAATTAGTTACTGGAAATATTAAACTAGAAAGAATATTTTTGCTGTCTAATATTAACTGTGGAGGGCTTATGCTATAGTAGTACTAGTGATAAATCAAAAATAAGGACTTTATTTAAACAAATGAAAAAAATCTTAAATGAATCCAAGTATTTCAACATTGATAAAAATACTCAAACACTATTTTATCAAACACTATTTGATAAAAACAAATAGTATTTCAGTGTCTTAAGGACCAATACTATTCCATAATATCCTGATCATTTCACAGGGTTCTTCAAAAGATATTCTTACCACTAGCAGACTGTTACTTCAATATTAAGTGAAAATGTTAAACTTCTTTTAAATGTTATGAAAAAAAAAAGGCAGCAGAGTACTTAGTGCTTAACTATTTATTCTGTGTTATAATATCTAGGTTTGACTATCGTTAAACCATTTGACAGTTTTTTGGTCTTGTTGGCTCGTCTGTTTCAGAAATTCAAAAACATGGAAATACCTTTTGGCACATGACATAGTGCAGAATCGTTTTGACCGTAAAAATTCATTAGCATATCCCATTTTCCCACAGAATTCACACTTGAGCAACTCACTGTCCATTTCTTCTAATGTCTCTAAAAAAAGAGAAGTAAACAAAGGGAAAAATTCCAAAAATTTAATTGTGGCATTTTTTTTAAGCTTCTATTTTGTTTGAATACTGCTATCAGAGCAAAGATCTTTTTACTTTTTAAGTCATAGCTACTCTGGCAGGGCAAAAACCTTCAAAGACAAATACCTCTACTAATTCTTCTTGCTTCTGCATAAAAATCTTATGGAATTTTTCCTATATAGATTAGTGTAATATTTTCAAAGGTTCATTTTGCTAAGATTCCTGCATCTCTAAAATGTGCAAATAACTTCATAAATGCTGTATGAGACAAAAATGAATAATACATAATCACAACCCTCCAAAATAAACATTTTCAAAGCAGCACAGTATGGGATATGAATTTTGGTACATTGTGCTATGCAGATACATAGCAAGGAAGCCTTAATTCTAACTGTAGAGAATGAGGGTGACTTCAAAATGGTGGAATTTTTATTCTGTCTAATTTTAGAGGAGCATATAAGTAATTGAATTCCTAAACTATAAGTAGAATATACAAAGCGAAATACAGAAACAATATATAGAACTATATAGAAATACAGTAGAATATATAAAAATGTATGTATTTAATGAAATAGTTTCTTTTAATTACAGTATAGTAAATCAATAATCCTGTCTTAAATATCACAAATAGTTTTATTTATTTTACTTTTTTTTGAGTTAGGATCTCATTTTTGTTCAGGCTGGTCCTGAACTCAGCCTTGAACTCACAGCAATCCTCCTGCCTTTGCCTTCCAGGTGCTGGGATTATAGGTGTGAGCCACCACACCTGGCACTGTGGTATGTGGTTCTGATTGCTTGTGGGCGTGGGCATGAGTCTCCACGCCCAGCATTGTTGTATGTGGTTACCAGGGATCGAACCCAGGCCCTTGCACTTGCAAGGCAGGCATCGGAACCACTGAGCTAAATCCCTGGCTCTCACAAATAGTTTTATAAATTCCTACTGCTGATGCTATTTTCACAGTGTTCCCCTACTAAATTAGAATATTCTCCTTCCACCACTACATTGATCTTCAGGCCAATCCATGAGACCCAAAGTCTTTCAAACTAAATTCTTAAATCTTCAACACCATCATGTGTAAGTACCAAATTAATCTTTATGACCCAGTTTTCTCATCTATATAATGGGGTATGTTAAGACTTTTCTCAAAGGACTGAAGTGACAATAGAGTGAGTACTCAACAGGCAGGAGGCAATAAAAAGTGACAATACCATATTCCCACCATGCATACCAATATCAATAACATACCAAACCTCTAAACACATCCTGCAGATGACCAGCAAATTTTACAAAAACACACTTGTCTGTGTCAAAAGAACACTTAAGTTTTTCATTATCTGAGGTACTTTAGAATTTGACCCTGCCAGTCTAAACTTGGGCTATTCTTCAGATTTCAATGTCCACTCTTTGACATCCCTTCCTCAAATTACTTAGTACTTTACATCCTTTGTGTATTCATTCATGGCATGCTGACCTGAAATGTTCTTCTGTTTTTGTTTGGTTTTAGTTTTTTTGAGAAAAGGTCTCTCTTTGTGGTTCAGGATGATCCTGAAGTCACCCTTGAACTCAAAGCAATCCTCCTGCCTCTGACTCCCAAGTGCTGGGATTGCAGGCATTGGCTAGGCCCAGCATTGTCATATGTGGATATGAGTGTTGTGCTTACAGGCCTGAGTCACCACGCCCAGCATTGTTGTATGTGGTTACCAGGATCAAACTCAGGACCTTGCACTTGCTAGCCAGACACTGGAACCACTGAGCTAAATCTCTGGCCCACGTCCTTCTGTTTATCTTAAAACTCTGCTTTTAAAAAAAAGATTTTTTTAAAAAGTCTTATTTCTATAAGAAACTAACCACACTGGAAATAATTTCAGCCAATTCTAAACTGCTCTTCACTGAAAACTTAACATTTGTTCATCTCACTTACGTTATGGAAATTTTCTAGCTTCAAATTAAATTAAAAGCTCCTTAAGGGAAAAGGGCATGTTTTATTCCTATATATGCCACTATGGTTCTAGCACAGTCTAGCACTAGCACATGCTGCATGTTCATGATACTACTGTGAACCACAGGTATTATTAGATATGCTGTGAAGTTTCCTTAACTTATTCCCATGTTCTTCCCATGCGTGTATATAAGAGGGTACATTATAAGCACTTTTTCACCAAGGGCTTTCATTTATATGCTCACTGTAGATATAAGCAAGAAAAAAGAGTATGTACATTCATCTATACTATTTTTCATCTAAAATAAGAAATGGTCTGAGATAATCTGAATAATTGAAAACAAGTATTTGAGAATTTAATGAAATTAAATTAATAATAAACAGCACAATGTACATCTTGTTTGGCTCTCAATTTAAATGAAATAATTAAGAAAGAACATTTTTTAAACAATTGGAGAACTCTGCATATAGACTAGGTATTAAATGACACCAAGAATTATTAATTATCACTACATGTGATATACCAATAGACTTATAAAGCTGAGGATGTTGCTCAGGAGCACTGTGACTGACTGGCCAGATCAAGAGTTTGATCCCTAGTACCGTCAAAAAAAAAAAAAAGTATTAGACTTATGTAAGAAAATGCATAGTTTTTAGAGATGCACCCTGATATATGTACCACTGAAATAAACAAGGCCTATGGATTTTCTTTAAAATACAAACAATAAATACTTAAGAGACTAAAGCAGGAGGATTGTGTTGAGTTAGAGGCCTGCCTGGACAACATAATGAGTTAAAGCCAAGTTTGAAATATATAGCAAGACTCTGTCTCAAAAAAAAAACCAATAAAAATAAAAACAAAGAGGGTTAAAAACAAACAAGGTGACAATAAAGTATAGTAAATTAAATATAAAATAAAAATGATGTGGTAACAAAAAAAGAGGGTTTTATAAAAATAAAACAGAAACAAAGGGAAAGAAGGGAAGGGAAGGCAAGAAGGATGAAAGGAAGGGAAGAAATGTACCAAGGGAGGAAGGACTGAAAGGGAGTTGCGGGAAATGAAGGCAGGAAAGGAAACAAAAATACACATGAAGCTAATGTGGCAAAATAATGTGGAAACTAAGTCATAAACATGAGTCTGAAGGGAGCATTCGCATACAATTCTCTACTGGTATATGTGTTTGAAATTGTTCAGGGGTTAAAAAAAATCCAACTCAACCAATATATACTAGCAGTAAAAATCAAATTTTTCTGTTATTCAAATAAGAAGTAAAATAGTGACAAATATATTACAAGAGCTCATAAAGTATTAACGACAGGTGCCCTCCTTTTTTAATTATAAAAACTATATACATTCACTTTTACTAAAATGTTATTTTGCTTAATTTAGCAATGTACTGAGACATATTCTATTAAAATAGTCTCAATAAATGCTTGTAAAATCAATAAATTGATTTTAGATGAAATATACTAAGGATAATTCCTTGCAGATATTAGTTCACTACTGTAGACATATCCTTGACTATACCACAAACTAAATCAACTGCAAGGCCACAAACAGAATCAATCAGGAATAGCCTCACAACAATGTTCCTATAGAATATACTAGGTTTCTTTTTTAAAAAATCAGACATTCACAACCTAAACCTAAAAACAGTACAAGCATTTGATTTCTAAATAGCAAACTCAAGATATAAAACACCATTTTGTATGTGTGTGTTTGTTTTCCTTCAGTCATTTTAAATATCATTTTTACTTCTATGAAATATTCATTGTTAAAGTATATTGAAAAGAATTGTTCAACATTAGGAAATTTAATAATATTTTTCTCTTTGAACAAATATAAACACCTCTTGATTAAAGAGTACATCCCTAATATAATTATAGTACCTACAAAGTATTATACATCAAAATATGGAAAGTCTAAAACCAAATGTCTTAGAAGCTTTAAGTTTTTACAGTGACCCCCCCCAACCCCTAAATGGTCATTTACTATGTCATTACTATTTTCTTTAAAAAAAAAACAGAGAGAGAGAAAACTAATTATTCTCATGCAAAAATTCTGTTAGTTTCTCTCATAAATAATGAGATTTTTCCTACCTACATTCCTTCAAAAGTCAAACTAATATTATACCAATTAGCACTTATCTTGCTCTTTTAGTTATGTGGTCATTAAGAATATGGTTAGCACAGTAGGACATGTCTTCAATTCCAGCTACTCAGGAGGCTAAAGCAGTAGAACCACAAATTCAAGGCCAGCCTGGACAACATAGAGATCCATAAGGTCAGCTTCCCCATTACTTTGGTGAAATAATGCACTATAGATAATGAAAGTTAATTGTCTAATAAAAAATCTGTGAATAAAAATCCATATCGTGTTTTAAGCAGTAAAAGTCAAAATCCACAAACCTTCAGCAGTCATGTCTTCCATCTCTGTATCAGATGAGTTATCTGCGTGCTTTGTATTGTTCTGTACCTCTGGTTGAACACACACAGAATTTACCACCTGATTATCCAAAAGAGGCCTTTTTTTCACAGGTTGTTCTATTAGCAAAGATGAACGACTCACCTTTAAAAAGAAGAGAGAATGGAAAGAAATGAATAATCTCATTCTGAAGTAACTTCACTAAAATACCTCTTGAAATGAATGGTTATCTGTGACAATGGTTACTCATTCATTTTTT